>AWUE01021925.1:0-18379 GCA_001974825.2 Corchorus olitorius
TGAGATGAAAAATACCTCATGGACATACATAGCAAGGCCCAAGTCGTCTCCCATACAGAGGAGAAGCCGCCCTCTGCCCTGCAGAGAGATATTTTTCTCTTCCTGCAAGAAGGAGGCAGAGAGTTAAAGTTTGTCAGCAAAAGAAACATCTATGCATGTGAGAGAGGCATGAGATTTTCAACCTCACACCTCCTCCATATAGTCGACCAACCATAGTGGAGAAAATCGCCTAGCCTTGTTCCCCTCCTCGGGAGGCGAAATTGCAACTTGTATTTTGTTCAATTAAGGACAAAATAGTAAAATCAACCAATTGAAGAGGCTAGAGGCTGCGATTTCTACTAAGGAGCATACCATGATGATCCTTGAGCTATGTAGATCATCTTGGTAAAATTTCACCTCATTCTGACATCGGAGTAAAAACTTATGCCCGGTTTTCAGTTGAGGACATTTTTGGGAGTGAAACCAAATTCACCATGATAGAAAGCTCGAATTAATTTGGGATTTTTTCCATGATCTTATGGAGATAATCTAAGCCTACTGGTGAAATTTTGGTTGAATCCGAGATCGTTTGCAATTTTTGCATTCTTTTCAATTAAGGGCATATGGCTTTCCCACCCCGGTTTAAGCCATTTTCTTAATTAATTATTATTTTCATGATTTGAAGAGCTAAATATGGCTAAGTATGAGTAATTTCGTGGCTTTGATGATCAAAGTTCAAATCATGATGTCAATTGGCCACTACGTAGTCAAAATAGCTAATTTCAGCATAAAAGAAGCAACGAAAGCCTGCTGCAATGTGATAGGCAGAAGGAAAAATTGTTATCAACTACCCAGGAGGCAGATTTCCATCTCCCATCGAAGCAGAGTGGCGCCCTAGCATCTATTTTACCCTCTCCTCAGTAGTTGGAGGCAATCAGAAGGAGAAGGAAGCTTCACTGCACCTTCCTAGAAGCTGTCATCTGCATAGGAGGAGGATTTTGCCTTTCTCAACAAGGCAAGCCCATTAAATGCTCAAGCCCAAACCATCCCGTATATAAAGGGAGGCCATTCTCAGGTTTCAGCAGATTCTGCATCTCAGACATTTCTCCCGAGAAATTAAAAAACCAGCTCCTGCAGCTACAAACTTGCTCCACGCAAAAAACCAAGCTCCGTGCTTATTTTCTCTCTGGCACTGCGCCATTTTCACCCAATTCATCACGAGTTCTTCACTCGTTCTTCATATTTTCCTTGATTAGATCTTGTCTCAGGACAATCAAACACTCTTTTAGTGTTTTTCTCTTGTTTCAATCTTGTCTCCAGACATACAAACACTGTACACGTGTTCTTCATTCAGAAATAACAGATCAGTTTGTTATTTTCTTTTCAATTTCAATTGCAATCAAAGCAGATCTCTCAGATCTGATCCAAAAGAGAAGAGGCCCAGTTATGAGAAGCAGTTTGTGTGGATCCAATGATTTAGATGCTCCGGTGTGACTTTGATCCAGTCCCCACAATCGTTCTGATCTTTTAATCTGCTGCTCCGCTCACCAGATCTTGTTTTTACAA
This sequence comes from Corchorus olitorius, assembly GCA_001974825.2. Taxonomy (NCBI): domain Eukaryota; kingdom Viridiplantae; phylum Streptophyta; class Magnoliopsida; order Malvales; family Malvaceae; genus Corchorus; species Corchorus olitorius. The sequence goes on from AWUE01021925.1 coordinate 1,546, forward strand.
CCTCTTTGTCAATTTCAGCAAATTGACTGGCACGCCCTTACGCTGTCATAAAGAATTCTCCGCGAAAACTCTAGCAAGAGATTTTTGGCGCAACAATTATAAAGTAAAATCATATCAAACCTAAGATGAATTGTCTTCAATCTATGTAAACTTGGAGACACATTAACTGAGTGTGACTAACTGACTGACTCAAACTCAACAAACTGACTCAAAAAACTCAACTAACCCAACAGATCTATGGATCTGCGGAGATTATTGTAAATGAAGGAAAGAAAACAATAAAATCAACCTCCTCCTCCCCTTGAATGATCAAGAGAAGGAGGAGTATACAAAAAACTTGGAAGAAAACTAAGAACTTGGGGAGAGATAAAAAAAGAGAGGGGGCGGCTAGAGTAATAATCCAGTATTACAATATTGCAAGTTGATTATTGTTATCAATTTGAAATTTTTTTATAAGAGAATTTGAATATATTTAAATTAAATCATTGATTTTATATCAAAGTTTTAGATTGTGGAGTAGTTTCTTTCTATTTTTAATTAATTAATTGTTTCAATAATCAACCGATATTCACTAAAAAACTCAACAGAGGAAAACAACACCAATATCAAATGATAAGTGTACCGTATCTAAATCATAAGCTCTTTTTGAAGAAAATGTAATTTTAATTCATAAAAATGAAATTACAATGATCATAACATAAAACATGAATTTTCCCGTCCTCTTGATATGGATCTGACCTCATGATATGAATCCTTTGAATGAGTTAGAGTTTCGATCCTTCCTCATTAGTCTCTAACATAGCACGCGTGACATCTTCTCATTTTCGCTTCTGTTCCAATAGAAAGTTTTAACCAACGTCAGAAAGGTGAGTGATTCGAAAAAACTCCCTATGGATCTAAGTGATTCGGAAAACTCTCAATATATCCAATGATCACAACGAATACCCATCTCAATATGGGTAAACGATCACAATCTATTGTAAACTCAAAACAAACTAACTCAACAAACTCAACTGACTCAAACATCCGAGATCTAGAGACATGGAGACTTAAAACCCAAACTGATCAGATCTGTGGGACTTTATTCTAAAAAAAAAAAAAAGAAAACGAAATAAGAGATCAACCCCTCCTCCTCCTTGACAATACTAGCCAAGAAGGGAGGAGGAGCAAACAAAGAACTAACAAGAAAAACCAGAGAAAAAGAGGGGAAGGGAAGGGGAGGCGGCTAGAGATTAGTAGTACTTATTTTTTTTTTTGGCCAAAATTAGTACTTATTAATTAAGCAAACCATAAGCTCTTGAGTTCGAGTCCCATTGCATGTAAACTCCACGTGCCCTTTATGCCCTTTTTATGTAGGCTTGATTATATATTGTGGATATAGTTTGTATTCGTGATTTCTCATAAGAGTTTTGCTACATGATCCTCCAATTTATCCCTCCTGACGTGTCATTAGAAAACTTATCATAATTTTTAAATTAAAGACTATTCAATAATAGCCTAAAATCAAGAGATTTACCCTGCAAACTCTCCATATTTATAACTAGGGGCTAAACCTGGATTTAATTTATTACCTTAATTATTAAGAGGATTAAGTACTCAGAGGGACAATTTGGAGGGTCAAATAAAATTTTCCTTATCATAAATAAACATCCAATCAAGTTCATATTAAAAAAAAAATCCTATTGGAGTATTTAACTCCTAATGATATCATGCTTATATGTTGATGGCAACTCAATTTGAGCATTAAATTTTGATTTGATAAAATGTCAACTTATGCATATCGCTAAACCTTTTTTTTTTTTTTTAAGGAACATCTCGCTAAACTTAATGATATGTTGAAGGGTATATTTTGATGATAAACTTTTAATAGGGTACTTACTTTCTTTTTATTTTTGAACAATTTAGTTCATATTTTATAGAATTTGATCACATCAATGCATCGAAGTCATGTCAGCACCATATCAATATCACATGAGTATATTACTAACTACTTAATCAAATCCTCTCTTGTTCTTATTAAATTGTTATATTCTTGGTACCCTCTAATTCTTAATAATAAAGTGTTAAAAGATCAAAGTGTGAATGTTAAATACTTAAATTATCTAAATTGATAATTTGACAATAATTTGATTGTCAAATTATCCCAAACAAATAAAAAGTAATGGTTCCCTCGAGATTTAAGAGGTTAAAATAGACATTTAGCTAAATGTTAAGTTAGACTTCTTCTACTAAATGTCTAAATCTAAAAGATGCAATTAATTAGTCAAATATTATTATTGATTATTGATATATATGATTTTCACGGGTCAAATGATAAAAATTGAATCTTCTGCTATCATATACACTATATATCATATATACAAACAAAGAAAAAAAAATTTAGTTATTGAAATCTAAATCACATAGTAATTTGTTTTAGATATATTGTGAAATAGCTACTTGAAAATAGTTTGAATAAGTACAAAAACAAGTATTTTTAAATGTTGAAGTTGAATTAAGCATATCAAGTGCTTAAAGAATAGTACTATAGTAGTAGTATTCAATTCCAAAACAATATTGGATACAAAACCTCTTTGGCATTATACTTTCTTTTTCAAATTATCTATATATCATAATATAGTACATTTTATCTATTCATTCATAATATTATTTTTGTAAATTGTCAACTACATATAGATCTTTATTAAACGGGCTATAGATTTGCATATTGGCTTTATTTATTAATACTGCTATACATACATAATATAAAGTATCTTAATCTAAAACTTTGTTGTCTAGGTACATGACTCCAAAAAATATTCAATTAAATCCTATATATTATAAATATAATAGTCTATTATTTAACAAGTATATATTGTAAGAGTATTTGTATTTAACAAAATCAAATTAAAAGAAATGAAAGAAAAAGAAAATATATTTTTATCTTCCATAAATATTTGTAAAGTGTGCATTTACATTGATCATTATATAGCTTCAACAACCTTGAAATTTATTCTAGTTCTTAACAACCTTTTGTGTATGTATAAAATAAACCTATATACTTTTATATATATATATATATATATATATATAAACAAAAACATGTATACACATATCAACCCCATCCAAAAAATGCAATCCCTCCAGCTGAAATTATAACACGTTTCCAAAGAATTCAAAAGCAAAAAAGAAAAGAAAAATGGCGTGGTGGGCTTGCATGTCTGCCTTATGGCACATGTTTATTTTTGAGACACCTGTCTCTTTGGGCAGGGTTATCTCTGCCTTGGGTTCTGATGAGTTGGATTGGGACTTGGGTGGAGAAGATTGAAAGGATTTACAGAGAGAGAAGCAGATATGTGGACGGTTGAAAGAGAGAGAGCTGGCCGGAGAGAAGACTATCAGGATCGATGGCCGTCCGACCAGATCCTTTCTACAACGACTTCCGGCTCCTCTCAATCAGCTTTCAACCTTCTTCTTTGTCTGGGGTTTGTTCTTCTTCCTTTTTTTTCTTTTCTTCTTCGAATTTGTTGGGTATGTGTGTTCTTATACACATTTAAAAAAGTCTTTTATATTTTCAGAAGAAGAAAAAAGAGAGAGAGAAGAATCACAGGATTAATATTATTTGTCCCACCTACCCATTAATTTGGAATTACGTGATAGATTTCCATGCATATATGTGCATTTGCAATGTACATTATCCATCCCAAAGATACAAATTCGATCTTTATTTTTTTTACCATAAATAAAAACAATTATTGTATATATGGTAATTGGGTTTCAAGGACCATGGGCTCTTTCCCATAATTAAGTAAGTACACCTTTTTGCCTACCTGGGCGATCAAGTTTGGCTATATCCAAAAAAAAAATATCCAAATTAATTTCTAAACTTTTAAGAATAAATAATTTAAGTTTAAAGTTTAAACCTTGACGGATGTAATAATTTTGTAGTTATGAAAATTGATATAAACTGGTATTTTTGTAGGAAATATATATAAATTGGTATATATATAGTAACATAATTAGTTTTGTGGCCTCTCGGAAGAAGGCCGAATTAGCCCACAAACCCATGTTTTCTCTGTTGGGCTAAAAGGCTAAATTTGTAAGCTTCTTTCGTGAGTCCAAACAGAAATGTTTGATTTTTTTTTTTAGGTAACATTATAGCTTTTTTCGGTTTGTTTCTTATCTAAACTCAATAATATTTTCTAATCAAATTTCGAAAGTAACTCAAATAAATTAAAAAAATATCTTGTTGAACGGCTCAAGCTCAATTCAATCTTGTAGTTTTTGCCAATTACACATTTTGTATTGTGTATATTTATGGTTCAAATATTCAAAATTCTCACCATGAAAGTTAAGCCAATTCTTTTTTTTTTTTTTTGGCCAGAAAGTTAAGCCAAATTCATGTGTTTCTTTTCTCTTTTGTTGGGAAAAAAATCTTTAATCCCAAAACATATCATAATGAGAAAATGATCTAGCTATGATATTAAAAACAACAATTGATAATGACAGCCATAAAAAAAAAATGAAAGAAGAACGTTGTACATATATAGTATAGATTTGTTTAGAGAAGAATTATATTAAAAGACCTTGCTTTGCTAAGAGGTCGAGAACTTTCTAAAAAACAATGCTTAAATAAAAAGAAAATAGAAAACGATTAGCGTTCGATGTAAGCACTCTTAGGACACGTAGGCAATGCAGACAAATTGAGTGATCAATTATTCTCTTTTTGGGTTTCTGAGAATGGTGATATCTGTACAAAAATGCAGATTCAGGAGTTTGAGGACGTGGTGAGAGTTGATTGGTTTAATGAAGATCTAGTTTCCCTCCATTATGGTTAATGAGAAAACAAGAGAAATGAATGAATGAATGAATATACTAGTATAATTTAGATGCTAGAGCTATGGACTTTTTCATGACTCTCATCAAATACAAATTTGACACATAAACTTAGTGTATTTGGTTTTTCTCATGTTCGTATAGTACGGTTAAAGTCTCGCGAGCATATCCATTTATTGAATCATGGCGAAGTAAAATAAGGTTCGACTTTGTATAAATTACTACTAAATTTTACTTTGAAAATTAACCAAGACTTTTGCAAACGGCAGTAAATAAAAAAAAATGCTGGTTTGAATTTTGAGAATTATAATAATGTAGGCGACCAATAATAATACATGGGCACTTTGCCTAGAAGGAAGTTCCTTTCTTTTAACAGTATTCTAATGGTAATGAATTGAATAATCTCATTGTTCAATTTACTCCTCTCAGATTACAAATTGAAGGGTATACTGAACTCTGGATGATATCCAAAGAATCTTAAATCAGTATATCGATATGATGAATGCTAAATCGATATACTTCATGTTGTTGTTGAATGTTAAATAACTGTTGAATTGGAAGATATCATCTCCAGTATCTGATTATGGGTCCGTTTGGCCCAGCTTATTTAACAGCTTATCTACTAAAAAAAGCTTAAGTTGGGCCCAACGGAAAATCCAGAAGCGCTTTCTAGAAATGCTTTTCAGTTGTTTTTGAACTAAAAGCCAGAAGCTCTAAATTGAAACTTTTTCCAGAATCACTTTTTTAAAAGAGCTTTAAGCTAGGCCAAACGGGCACTATGGAGGTTGCCATTACTCACAAGAATCCCAGCCTCAGGGTATATTGTCCTCCGCTCAACTTGATCGGGTGCAAGATCAACTTCACTTCCTTTCCAGTCTGTTACCTGAATCAATGGATTCAGTTTATTGCACTATGTTAGCTGATTTCAACACTGTCTATTGAATTTAGAGTACAAACTATGCAACACCAAGATGCTGGAAACATGGAACTGGGATAAATTCAATCGATGCATGTAGCAAAAAGGTGGAATGGAATAATGAGAGAAGTAAAAAAATGACTAGAGAAATCAATCCATGTATTATTGGGTAACAGCAAGGTATTGTGCCCGTTTCTTTTCCCCACAAGGTATTGCTGCCTAAAACATATCTTGCACATCACTTTATATTTTTATGCTCAAATCAGAAAATATCAGACTTGTTCTATAATATTTATCTGAAGAAATTCTCTTTTGAAGAAGAATAAAACATGATCAATTTGAAAAAGACAAGAAAATATACCAAGCAGTACAAGTTCATAGCTACTTTAGTAAGCAGAGTTCAGTTTTCTGCTAAATATTGAGCAGTTGATTAAGTAGTGTCAAACTTTGGATACTTGCATTTAAGATCATGCCTCATAAAATGAATGGAGAAATATCCAGAGATAATATACCTGATAATTCAATTCAAAGATAGCATGTAAGCAATAAAACTCATTTAATGAAATATTTCATACCTTTCCTCCAGCTTCATGTACACATATCACACCAACGGCATGATCCCAAGCCTATATATGTGCAGGAGAAGTAAAGTCAACCATTGCCACCAAATTTTATGTTCAATAAACTGCAAAGTATGAACCAAGATTATATTGCCTGATAACTTTTTGAGATCTTGTTCGTTGAATGAAAACAGATGCCCGACCTGAAGCTACCATTAAGTACTTGCATAAACTGCAAACAAGGAGATGAATATCATGCATATGCAATAAAAATTGTTCATCTAGAAGCTCATCTCACCAATTAAAGAACTAAAACAAGGAGCAATTCTGCTTTAGATACTGTATTCAGTGAAAGCTCAATGGAGAATCATACAAGTAGGGAAAACAGTGTAAAAGCCATGAGAAAACATCAAACCTTCCACAACATGTGGGCAAAAGACGAATTTCTTTATCCCCAATATCATCATCATCGATTCTTGCTTCATACAAAACTGATAATGGAATTCAGTCCCATGTTTGACTCTCTGGAATACAGAAGCAGGCTTTGTTTACCAAGCAACAACTATCAACAAAACATCTGGTCCAGTCAGCTGAATTTTTTGAGGTATCAAGCATGTTATTTAACCTCTTTGTCCAAGTTCCACAGCCAGTATGACCAACCATAATGATCCTTGATTCAGGTGAACTGTTTTTTTGGCCTTGGGCATCGGTGGTGGACTTGTTGGAAGTATCCACAGCCTAATTTGGGCAGCCTATGACCCCGGCAACAATCTCTCCTTCAACTACAAGACACAAACCTACCTGAAATTTTTTCAAAACATTCCTCAGCCATGAAGATTAATACCATGCTTGTATCATACTGGAATACTAGTAAGTTACTTTTTGTTTTTGATTTAGAAGATGTTTCATGAAAAGATAAGACAAATCAAAGCACAATGCGAACCATACCACATATAATGCTTGACTTCCTTGTACAAAACGTCGTGTGCCATCAATTGGGTCCAGTATTTGCATCAAGCTTGCAATCATTAACTTTTTAATCAAGAACAAATCAAAGCATGATCTACATAAACAAAATTGTAAAGATTGCAGGCCCATTTATTTCAAGATCATTCATGACAACCTTATGATAACATAGGTTGGCTAAAAGCATGTATCAAAATGCACCAACACTAAAAACTTTTGTTCTTATTCATGAGCGAAAATCAAAACCGACATATACCAAGCTTAAGCTGAATTAGATTGTAGGCAATACCCAATATGTGGCCAGTTCTTTTCCAAAAGCAAAATCATTCTTCCCTCCCCTGTCAATTGCTTTGAGCACATCTATTAAGAAAATAATGAAAAGAAGAACAAAGCGTGCTTAACATTGAATGAATGAGCATATTTATACAAAAGTAACAGTAGCCTTACTAACAGTTGTAGGCTTAACTGCTTAACAGAAGACTAACTAACTCTAACAACTTACTAACTTCACTTAACTAAAACTACATCGTTTCATATAATCTAATACCCCCCTTCAAACTGGAGTATATATATTCAATATACCCAGTTTGGAGAATGCATCAGCAAAATTTGTAGAAGACAGTCCTTTGGTGAAACAATCTGCAAGCTGATGTTTGGTTGAAATTGGCAGCAAAACAATGAGCCCTGATTGAATTTTTTCTCGAACAACATGACAGTCTATCTCGATGTGCTTACTTCTCTCATGAAAAGTTGGATTCTGAGCTAGGTAAACAGCTGATTTATTATCACAGAAGACTGGTGTTGTTGAAGGATCAAACTGAACCTTGAAATCTGCAAGCAAGTAATTGATCCACTGTATTTCACAGGCTGTTGAAGCTAAAGCCCTGTATTCAGCCTCTGAAGAACTTCTACTAACAGTATTTTGTTTCTTAGATTTCCATGATATTAATGAACTTCCAAGAAAAATACAAAACCCTGTTATGGACTTCCTAGAATCAACACATGTTCCCCAATCACTGTCACTATAAGCTGTAAGTTTCAAATCACTCTCCACAGGAAAGAAAAGACCCTGCCCTATTGTGCCCTTCAGATATCGCAAAACTCTGTGTACTGCAGCTAAGTGTTCATCAGTGGGTTTATCAAGAAATTGAGCAAGTTGCTAGACAGTGAAACTGATGTCTGGCCTTGTTGTAGTTAAATATTGCAGCTTTCCAATGATCTTCCTATAAGAAGTAGAATCTTCTAAAAGTACTCCCCTGTCTTTAGACAATCTTGTTTCAGGTAATATTGGTGTGGGAACAGGTTTAGCATCCAAAAAATTTGTCTCTTTTAGAAGATCCAGAGTGTACTTCTTCTGACAAGGATTTATCCTTTAGCAGACCTAGCCACTTCTAACCCCAAAAAGAATTTGACTTCTCCTAAATCCTTGATGGTAAATTCATCATGCAAAAATTTCTTCACAGCAAGAACTTCTTCAAAATTATTGCTTGCAATAATACAATCATCTACATATACTAATAAAGCCATAAAGCTATTTGCAGATTCCTTAATAAAAAGAGAATGATCAGCAGAAGATTGCTTAAGACCATAAGATAACAGAGCTATAGTTAACTTCACATTCCATTGTCTACTAGCCTGTTTTAAGCCATAAAGTGACTTGACTAATCTGCAAACTTTGTTAGGCTCTGCTGTATAACCTTCAGGAAGTCTCATATATACTTCCTCATCTAAATCCCCATGTAAAAAGGCATTATTTATATCTAACTGGTGTAAAAACCAACCATTGATAGCAGCTAATGAAAGCAATAACCTAACAGTGGTCATTTTAGCTACTGGACTAAAGGTGTCAAGAAAATCAATACCTTCTTGCTGTGTGTATCCTTTAGCCACTAGCCTAGCTTTATATCGCTCTATTGAACCATCAGCTTTCCTCTTGATCTTGTAGACCCACTTACATCCTATGGCAACCTTCCCTTTAGGTAGATCCACCAACTCCCATGTATTATTTTTCTGTAAAGCTAAAATTTCTTCTTGCATGGCCTTTTGCCAATTTGCATCACCTGCAGCCTCTTTATAAAATTTTGGCTCAACTTGCTGATCCAATGCAACAGAAAAAACTTTATGATGACCATTCAGCTGAGAGTAACTGAAAACATTTTCCAAAATGTGAGGACTTGTTTTCTTAGTTTGAAATGCAGAACACTTGAAAGAAGTCAGATAAGGTGGTTTATTTTTCTTCCTAGTGCTTCTTCTTAAAGGTTGATGAGACTCTGCTGGATTTTGTAAGATTGGTAAAATAGGTTCAGGTACTGGATTTAAGACTTGAGATTCGGAAGGATTCACAAAAACTTGTTGTTGTGTATCAAAAACTGGTGGAGTAAGTGTCTGAGTTGAATCACTATTTTCTGCAGGTGCAGTATGTTGAGAAAGAGCACTGTTGTGACTCAAAACTGGTTCATCTTGAAAATCAGTAGAATTCAAAATTTGAGGCAAAACTGTTGAACTTGAACTATCTGCAATTTGTAAAGTGCTAGAATCTAAATTCTGCCTTTGGTTAGTTGACAATGAAAAAGGAAAAATATGCTCATAAAACAAAATATCTCTGGAAACAAATATTTTGTGTGTGGTTAAATCATACAATTTATAGCCTTTAACCCCTGGATTAAAACCAATAAAAATTGTTTTAATGCACCTAGAATCAAATTTGTTCTTAATATTAACATGATTAGAGGCGTAAGCTAAACATCCAAAAATTTTAATATGATTTAATGCAGGAGCAGATTGAAATAATGCTTCATAAGGAGAAACATTGTGAAGAACTGGAGTAGGCATTCGATTTATTAGATAAACAGCATGCAAAATACATTCTCCCCAGAAAGAAATGGGAAGTTGAGCTTGAAAACGTAAAGCTCTAGCCACATTTAAGATGTGCTGATGTTTTCTCTCCACAACACTATTTTGTTGTGGTGTTTTGACACAGGAAGTTTGATGTATAATGCCTTTGGCATTAAAATAATCAGGAACATTGAATTCCTGGCCATTATCTGATCTAACATTCTTAACTTGAATATTAAATTGAGTAGAGACAAAAACTATAAAATCCTGCATAAGAATTCTAGCCTCAGATTTATGTTTCATGAGAAAAACCCAAGTATGCCTAGTAAAATCATCTACAATGGTGAGGAAATACCTATGACCTCTAAAAGTAGAAGCATACTTTTGTATAAATATGCTCATTCATTCAATGTTAAGCACGCTTTGTTCTTCTTTTCATTATTTTTTTAATATGGTATCAGAGAAATTTCTCTCTCTACTTTTTCTTTTTTCTCTTTCCGCTGCATTTTCTCTTTCTTTTCTTTTCAGTTAGTTTCTTTTTCTCAGAAACCAAACAGGTTTCTTTTCTCAGATCTATATGATCTTTTGCTTAGATCTTTCTGATCTTTCACTTCAATTTCTTTGATCTTTCTTTGATCTATCTTTCTTCATCTTTTTCTTTGCTTTAATGGCAAATTCAGCTGATATTTCTTCAACCGCTGCAACTTCTCATGGGATTTCTTCCAGACCTGAAGATTTTCCCTCTTGTCCTTATTTCATTCATCCGAGCGAGAATCCCACTTTGAATCTCGTCTCTTCTGTCCTTACTGGTCCTAACTACCATTCTTGGCAGAGAGCCATGAAAATGGCCCTTTTGACCAAGAACAAGCTTCATCTCATCGATGGTTCCATGCCAGTTCTTGCTCGTTCAGATCCTCTGTTTTCTGCTTGGCAAAGGTGTAATAACCTTGTGATTTCCTGGTTAGTGCATTCTGTGTCTCCTTCGATTGCACAGTCGATCATTTGGTTGGAGTCTGCTATCGACATTTGGAACGATCTAAAGGCTAGATTTTCTCAAACCAATTCATTTCGAATCTCTGATTTGCAAATTGAAATTTATGGTTCTACTCAAGGTTCTTTAACTATTCATGAGTTTTTTACCAAACTTAAAGTTTTGTGGGATGAATTGAATGTTTTGCGTCCCATTACCTCTTGTTCTTAACTTCCAGATTGTACTTGTTCTTTAGCCAAGAAAGTTAGGGAGTTTCATGAAAATGATCAGGTCATTATCTTCATTAAGGGCTTGTCTGAAACCTATGCAAATGTTAAAACCCAGATTTTACTCATGGATCCTTTACCCTCTTTAAACAAAGCTTACTCTCTTGTTATTCAACAAGAACGTTCTGTTATGGTGCCTGTTCCAAATCCTTTGGACATTTCTGCTATGGCTGTTAAGGGCGGTCCTGTGCCCAAGAAATCTTCTTTCAATAAATCCAAAAGGCCAATGTGTTCCTACTGTGGTAAATAGGGGCATACTGTGGATAAGTGCTATAAAAAGCACGGTTATCTAGCCAATTACAATGTTCGCAATCAAAAGAAGCCTTCTACACATCGTTTCATATAATCTAATAACATCAGCCTGTGACAATGATTCCTCATCAAAGCTTTGAGCACATCAGCCCCGACAATGATAATTTACCTATGAAATATGAAACTTTGATAACCTAACTATGAAATTTTAATAAACATTCCTATGAAATTTTGTAACCTTCCTATGCTTTTTGATAATCTCTCTATGAGATTTTGTTAATCTTCCTATAAGTTTTTGATATTATAGTACAAAATGTCGACAATCTCTCTATAAAATTATATATCATTATCAGGTTGAGCTCCTTCATTTATTACAATATAAATCATTCATATTAAGCTCTTCCATTTCTAGATCGAGCTTGTCCGTTCAGTCGTACAAACATATATAATTCATATTGAACTCCTCCCTTTGATAGTATATACATGCACATATACATATTCGAATTGAGCTCCTCCACTCGGTAGTATATAAAGCACGTTATCAAATAGAGTTCCTCCATTCAGCATTCCTCCACATAGCATATTATTAATTTGAACTCCATTCATTCAACATTAGTCCCTTTGAAAAATCGTTTTAAGCAATCATCAAACATAGTAATGAAAATAATGAAGAAAATAAGTTAAAAAGAGTGATAAAGGAAAATGAAATTCCCAAAGCACGACAAGAAGTTATCAATACCATACCTAGATGGTAATTTTTTTTTTTTAATAATTGCAAAAATAACATAAATTTTAAAATGGTGAAAGAAAAATTCAAACTCTTTTCATGGCCATTGTATCTTATGGACATATGTTTAAGAAAAATGATACCAAAATTACAAATGCAACAATCATGTATTTATCATCATCATCATTTTTTTGCTACATATTTATTATCATCGTTAATAATTTGGATAAATAGTTAGAAATATATATAAAATAGTTTGAGTAATATTTAAACTTAAAATTAAATCATAAGTAAATAATAATATATATAATAGAAATTGGGTTGGCCAATAATAATATAATAATATACATATAAAACATAAAAGTCTAATTTTAAGTAATGACAATTTGTTTTTTTTTTTTAAAAAAAAGTAATGGAAATTTAGAAATATTTTTGAAAAAAAAATTACAATCAGAAAACATTAAGTTTCTCATTATTCGTACTTTTATATATAGTATAGTTTTGGAGAAATTATTGATTTTGTCTCATTTCGGCCCAGTAGGCCCATTAGGCCCGTTTGAGCCCATGGAGCCCAAATTGCCAAGCCAGATGTCTTGAAGGCTAAATCTGATATTCTTAGACCCAATTCGTTAATATGGAAGCCAAAGAAGGAGTTTAAGTCAAATCAGTAATTATGATGCAGTAATGATTCAGTCATGATGCAAGCATTGTTAAATCCTATTTAAAGGAGGACTTCGCAGGAGCAGTTTTGGAAGAAAATTCATAACTTTTGATACAGAGCTCAGAAAAATGCAAATGAGGTATCGTTGGAAAGAGGATTCCAAGATCTACAACTTTTATGTTTACCTCGAGACCTAATTTTGCCATTCCGGTGGATGATTTTGCCCTTCAAATTTCTGGACAGAATTGATCTTCTCCTAAACTGATTTGGAGAATGTTTTGGACGAAAATTCAGATGCTAAAGATAATGTGGAGCATTCCTATTGGCCACGTGGATCCTAATTAATGAGGATAATCTAAATTTTTATTATTTTAATAATGAAATAATTAAAATATTATTTAATAATGGCAATTTAGAAATATATTTGAAAAAAAGGGTATAATCGGAAAACATAAAGTTTCCCCTTTTTCGTACTTTTATAGTAAGTATAGACATACAGCAATACAACATAAATCATACTAGTAGTTGATATTTATCAATGGAAAATAGGAAGGAATTCTACTTTCAAGTTGAATGTCACGATCGAGAAAACTCATTAGGTATATGCTAAATTCCATTTCAATTCCTAGTAATATGCAATACATGTAATTAATTAAACAAACTTAATGATTACTAATATAAACATTATGGTAATGGCATTAATGGAAATACCTAGACTAACAAGAGCCTGGACCCCAAAATCAGCTACGGTGACGGGAGTTTGGTCATTCTTTTCTACAATCTGCCCTTCATCAGAGAAAAGAGACCTTTGCACCTAATTTAATCACAAAATTAGATTAATTAAAGAAACTGTTTATACCATGATTTACACACAGGGTAATCAGGTAATTGCTCAAAATGGATGGCCACGATTTAATCCTCTAAAGTCCTATGGATGGTTGGATTTAGTCCACCATAGGCCAAATTCAACAAGGAAAGAGTTGAATATTGATTTAATTTCCTTAATTATTCCCAAATTACTTATGGAAATTAGGGAAATTATGGAAATTAGGAAATTAAATGAATTAAATGATTTCACACAGCAAGACTGCCCCATTTTACTCCACAAATTGGGTTTGACCGGTCTAGGCCATTAAAACCGGATTTGAGCCCTCCCGGGTTAAACTTTTTACAAGTTTTCAATTAAGGACAATAGGATTAGGGTTTCGAAATTGAGGTTGAAGATGAATGAATTTGGCAACATGTCTTTTATTAAAGTTGTTCCAAATATTATGAAGAACACTCTGTCCAAATTTCAGCTCATTCCGAGCCCGGAAGAAAACTTGCATTTTGTGCAATTAAGGACAGAATTCAATCCCGAGACATTTTTTGCATGGCGATTTCACCAATTGGCACAATAACTTGGTTTTCATGCAATATTGATGCTATTTGGAGGAATTTAGCCATGTTTGTCCATTTTCATAACTTTTCACTTTTGTTCAATTAAGGACAGTATGGCTAAATTAGCTCGGTTTAAGCCATTGCCTTAATCGATTTTTCATGATTTTGTCATATGACCTTAGTGATATGATATTTAGCCTAATCTCATGCCCAATTGATCAAGTCTAAAGTTTCGTGCCATTTGGAGTTCGTTTCAACACCATTTGGCTTCTCCGCACTTGGTTTTCCACCCCTGCTTGCTGCACCGAGACTTTTGGAGCCAATTTAATTCAAAATTCAGTAATTAATTGTGATATCACAATTAAGAGTCAAAAACGTGGTGGACTTTCTCTTGGCTGATTTGGTGGAATTTTCCTTAATTAAAGGGATTTACATCAGGAATTAAATACAGAAGATAATGCAGAATCAAGAGGGAGTTAATCTGGACCGTCGGATTGCATTTAACCCTAGGAGGCCGGCCCCTATATAAAGAGAGCAGCCTCCAACGAAATTCTAATCTCCAGCAGCCTCTCAAAAACCTCTCCTCAGAGTAAAACACTTGCGCAGTTCTTCTTTTATCATTTTTCAACAAGCCTCAGAGCTTTCATCTCTATTTCTCAATATTGTTCATCAAGTTCTACACTTGATTCTCTTTTTATTATTTTCAATCTTGTTCTTACAAGACATCTCTTGTATTTACTTTTCCTCTACAATCAAATAACAACTTCTTGTTATTTTTTCCTTTTGAATCAAGAAAATATCCTTTTTACAACAATCCTTTTTATGTTTCAGAATCTGGAATCAATGATTTAAACACTTTTGTGTGACTTTGATTCAGGATCCGCAAATCGTTTTGATTTATTTTATGTTTGCTGCACTCCAAGCAATCCTTTACTTTTTACTGCACTTTTTCTCAATTTTTACTACAAAATTGAACTTTTATTTTTACTTGTATCTTTTTCTCAATTTTTAAGACAAAATTGATCTTTTACTTTTTATTGCACTTTTTATCAATTTTTGGATAAAATTGATTGGCACGCTCGGTACCCTTTCACCAAGATCTCCAAAGAGATTTTTTGGCGCGAACATCTCTTTTTGGCACGCCCGGTGGGACAACAAGGATTCAGATCTCATCTCGGTGCTGTTGAAAAGGTTTTTATTTTCTTGCTTCTTTTTCGTTATTGCGTTATTTTCTTTCTCCTCTTCTTCCCTTTCTTTTTTCGTTTTCTTTGTTTTATTTGCTGCACTAGTGATGTCGGACAAGGAAGAAAATGGGAAGATGCCACAAGACCCATCTAACCACGGCTTGGCCCTCCTTGAAGGCCAAGGATCTGGTGGAAAGAATGGTGTGGCCGACCCACCCTTGGTGCAGCTGTCTCTGCACCAAACAAGTCTTGAGTTATGGCTCGCGATTCATGCTTTGACGCAGGCCATCGAGAAAATGGACAATAATGCGGACATAGTGGCGCTAGAATTGGCCAAAACAAAGGCCGAATCTCGACAAAGTGCCCAAAATTTTGCTAGATTGAACGCCGCACTCGGGGGGCAAAACCAACCTATGGTGCTGGTGCGACAACAAGAAGAGTTGCCTGCACCACCTCTCCATCATGGTGTGAATAATGCAAATCAAGTGAATGGTGTGAATAATGCCATCAACAACGGTGTGGATAACCAAAATCTTCCACCCATGAGAAATGGTGCTGTTCAGAATGATCTTGGTGCGGAGAATGCTCCTAGACGCCAAATCAACCATATGATGCCTCTTGATGAAGTGATTGCCGACAACCTTGGCGAAATGAATCAAGTTGAGGCAAGAAATGTTGCTTATGTGCCACCCCATGCTAGGGTGAATGGTGCGAACAACAATGGTGTGAACAATAATGAAAACGGTGCAAGGAATGGCAATGCTGCATATCGCCAAGCCGCACTTCGTAATGTTATACTACCACATGCTGCACTTCCACCTCAAGTGCCTGTCGCACCACTTCAGGAGGTTTTTCCTCCGCAACTCAATAGAAACCAGATTGCTGAGATGATACAAGACATTGTTGGCCCTGGATTCAGGAGAATGAGCCGTCCTACTTTTCAAGCTCCATATCCAGAGGAGTATGATCGGCTACATCCTTTTCCAAGAGGATATAAAATCCCTGAGTTCAATCCCTGCTTTTCGGGCATCTCTGGTGAACACTCCACTTTGGAGCATATTGCTCGCTTCACCATCCAGTGCGGAGAAGCAAGTTCTGGTTTCCACAAGTTACGACTTTTCCCTCACTCCATTACTGGGTCTGCATTTACCTGGTACATCAATCTCCCACCTAACTCCGTTAGAACGTGGGAGGAAATGGAGAGAGTTTTCCACACTCAGTTCTATAGAACTGAACCTGAAATTTCAGTGGGTGATCTTTCTCGCTTATATCAAAGAAAAG
>AWUE01021928.1:0-21271 GCA_001974825.2 Corchorus olitorius
AAAAAGAAAAAAAAGAGGGGCTAGGGTTTTTTATTCTTGGGATCTATGTACCGTCCTCCTTGTTGTAGCAACTGTTGAAATATATATGCCAAGGGATTTTCGGTTTGAAGGTTAGGACTGCTTTGCTCTTTTTCTTTTTTTTTATCCAATGGCTGAGGTTTTTTTTTTTCACCGTTGAGTAGGCTTTGTTAAACTGTGTGTGTATGGTCATTTCTGGTGTGGCAGTCCTGGATGCTGAGTTGGCTTATTGCCATGTTGGTATTGGTTGGGAGAGTGTTGGTAGCATGTTGCTGAAGTGTGTCTGGCTTGTGTCTTGGTGTCTGTTTCCTGCTGTATGCTGTTCTACGTGCTCTTCCTTGCCTCATCTTGTTTTCTGTCCTCTGATGTTAATTCGCTCTGATCTGATGGTTGTCCTTGATGTTGCATTGTGCTCTGTTTGTAGCTGATTGTAATCTGGGACAATACCCTGAGTGAACTGAAACTTGGTCGGCAAGCTTAGATTAAATTCATGCTAATTGTTTTTCCCTTCTGTTTGCTTGTGCTTAAACTGCTGCTAATACTCTTGTTTTGTCCCCTGATCATGGTCTAAATACTCTACTTTGTCCTTGCAGGTGATGTGGCAAGAGGAGTAATGAGAATAATTGTAATCAGCAATGTAATTATAGTACATGTATGTATAATGGAATCTAATTTAAAGTAAATAAAATTACTCTATTCCTTTTCTTTCCTGTTGTCCGGATTTGATCTTACAAAAATTGGATTTGGCCCGAATGATTGCAGCCCAATTCCATGGGTATTTAAGAACAGTGGCCTAAGAAGAATGATCCAACAACCCCAAGCCCAAATGGCAATAATAATGAAAAAAAACCGGCCCCAATAGGAAAGAAAAAAAAAAAAAGCAGACCTAAACTCCATAGACTCAAATTAATCATAACCTAAAATGAAGGTGAAGGCTCAAAAGAATGAGAGCCCAAAATGAAAGAACTCAACAACCAATTGATGACTTACAACCCAAAGAGGAAACCAAGATTGAATTTGGGTTTCAAAAGTTTGATTAATGAATTTGACCCAATCTTAACTAACCAAATTTTAAGCTCAAACTCATCACTAAGTTTCACCTTATAATTTATTCTAAATCCTAAATTAGGTGTCTACAGCTTCTTATGAGAGTTATGACAAATCCTAAGATAACCTTACGTATTTATAGGCAAACCTAAGACACATCCTACCCTTATGAACAATGGTAAGATAGACATCTGAATTCTTTTTTGGCCACAAAGAAAGGAAAGATAGACATCTGAATTCTAGTCCTACTCTAACTAGGAATTACATCAACTTTGTCTCCAAGTAATGAGTTTTGATTGGTTGAAGTAGATCATCATTAACTAGCATCTTCAGTGGCCAATTAGAACACTACACATCATCAATTACAGCTTCAAATCCCGTCTAAGCAAAGTCCAAGTCGGTTTAAGCATTCCTCAAGTCGTTTGGATAGTTAGTCAAATTTATCTAGAAATTTTCAAGGGCAAAATCGACATTCTTCCCAATAGAATTAGCTCTCGAGGTCAAAAGTAAAGTTGTAGATCTTGAAGTCAATTTTCCAACGGTATATCATTTGCATTTTTCTGCGTTTTGGACCAAAAGATATGATTTTTCTACCAAAACTGCACTTGTGAATCCTCCTTTGACTTTGACCAAAAAAAAAGAAAAATCCTCCTTTGACTAGGATTTGGAATTTCTCCATCATCAATTATTTACTGCATCATAATTGCTGATTGGACTTGAAACTCTTCTTTGGGCTTTAAGATATGCGAATTGGGCCTAGTGAAATCAGATTTGGATCTCCAATGATTCGGGCTTCCTTCAGGGCTAGATGGGCTCAAATGGGCCTACTGGGCTAAAATTGGCCAAAATCAATAATTTCTCCAAATTGATCTAAAATTGCTCCAAATCTTCATAATCTTAAATAATGGCTCCAAATAGTCCTGAAAATACAAATATGAGAAATATGAGGGTAAATAGATACTTATGACTACCAAAACAAGACAAAATCATATAGAAAATATCAACTAAATTTGGTCTTATCAGTAATTTGATGAAAAATCTATTTTTAAGATATCTTGTAGGCTCCATAAGGTTGAGGATATTGCAAATCTCAATTTGTTGGATTGTAAGTGAAGATATCTCATAGAAGTCAAATTACCTAGACATATTAGCATAGGTCCCTCAAGTTTATCTTTATCTTTATCTTTATATTATATAAGTCTAAACTTCCAAAACATTGATCTGAAATATCTAAAATACCATTTTTAATTTTAAATATTAGATTTAACTTTTAAGATGGTTTTTTTGGCACCAACTTTTAAGATGGTTTAATATGAAATTTTTTATTTAAATTTAATATATTAACACAAAATTACTTATATTTTGATTTTCCTATTAACTGTATAGAATTTAACTCAAAGAAATCAAGTTTTATTCGTACCTTTTTTTTTTCAACCTAACATCTAACTAAAGAGACACGACTTTGAATGACTCCATCCTCTGCTTGATTTTTTTTTTGTTGCAATAGATTCAAGGTGAGATTTGAAATAAAAAAGGTCATGGGCATATAGATCAATTGATTAAGAAGAATTGTCTTGAAAGATTAAAGAAAACCAATTACTAATGTGCTAACATGGGAATGAAAGCATTGATTTATATATATGAGCAAAAGGATGCAAATAAACGAAAGAAATTTCTTACAAAATTCTAAAGAAAGTAGAAAAAAATTAAAAAGGTGATATATCACTTTTTCATTGCCCAATTAAGTTCTTTTTTGAAACTTAGTCTAAATATTTTGGTTTTTAGGGCCGTTCTATAAATTTCAACACACTGACAATATTCTTATTTAGATTTAGTTTGAATATTTGTAAGAGCAAGGAGAAGAAAGAAAAAAAATAATACTCAGATGGAGAAGATGAGAGGAGCAGATGAATAATTTTTCTTTTATTTGGTCATTAATTAAATATTAATTAAAGTTATTGATATGTATAATATTGTGCCAAAAAAAATTATTGATATTTATTTATTTACGTTATATATACTATATACTATATACTATATACTAATACTAATATATACTAAATGTTATTTGAAAGACCCAGAGAATTTACCAAAGGCCCCTTTTGAGGATCGATGAGGAGGCTCCATTTGAGTTTTTTTTGTCATTTTCTGTCTTTTCTCACTGATTAATTACTAAGAAGGCCCTCAAATAGTTTCTTACCAAAGGCCCCTTTTGAGGATCGATGACGAGGCTCTATTTGAATTTTTTTTATCATTTTCTGTCTTTTTTCACTTGGTTAATTACTAAGAAGACCCTCAATTAGTTTCTCACCATTCCCTTTTCCTCCAACCCTTTTTCGTAATTGCAAAGGTTTTAACCAGTTGAATGTGACAAGCATTTATTGACCATAAAATCATGTATTATTTATTTACTAAGAAGGCCCCTCAATTAGTTTCTCACTATTTCTTTTTCCTCCAGCCTTATGAATTTACTATCTGATCCCATGTTTGTGTTAATAAGGGACTAGATTATTAAATATTTTAGTCATTTTCCACCTGCCAAATTACTTTAAGACCCTAAACTTTGGTTAATGTTGAGATGAATAACTCTACTTTTTGGTCTTTTGCTACAGGTGAATGTGAACGCAATTAATTGTGGTTTTAAAAGTAAGTTTATCCCCAATATTGATTATTTTTAAAAAAGCATTATTATACATTTCATGTTCAAATAGAATGATTATAGTCTTATTTTTTTTTTTTTAAAAAATGATTATAGTCTTATAAAGATGGTTTTTTCTCCATGCTTATATTGCAATATATCAGTCTATCTTTGTTCGATAAATTAAGCGATAACAACTCTAAAAAAGGGGAAATTGTATGACAACAACTACAAAAACTTTTATTTTCTACAACAACATGTTTTAAGGCACTACTATTTTACTTTGCCAAATTAGTTCTTCAATTATAAGATCTGCTCCAAATATCGAATTTGCTAACCACCTACTCACATATATGATAAGAACCGAGAGAAAAAAAAAAACTCTATAACTAAAATGATTTGCTATGCACATATCAAGAATGCTCGACTCGCCAGCGCGAGCCGATGACCACCTACTCACATATATGATAAGAACCAAAAGAAAAAAAAAACTCTAAAATTAAAATAATTTGCTAACCACAAATCAAGAATGCTCAACGCGCCAGCGTGAGCCGATCAACTTGTATATATTGTTTGAATACCCTCTGGAAATTACTAAAGGTTCCCATCAACTTTTAATGTGGAGAACCTTTTCACCCCGTTTTGGTCTTTTCTCATGTGGTTGATTACTGAAATATCCCCTCAGCCTAACATGTTTTCTTTAGATCCATTGTCTTTGTGTGTAATTTGGCTATTGAGTTCTAATAAATGTTGTTCCCACTGAAATTTACTAAAGGATCCCCCATCAACTTTTAATGTGGAGTGACCTTATCGCCCCGTTTTGGTCTTTTCTCACGTGGTTGATTACTGAAATACCCCTTAAGCCTAACATGTTTTCTTCAGATCCGTTGGTTTTGTGTGTAATTTGGTCATTGAGTTCTGATAAGTGATGTTCTCACCATAATTTCTTTGGTTTTAGGCTGAACAGGTTCCAAATCAGTGAACTATTCTTCCTCCTCCGTTTCTTTTTCCCATCGAGGAAGATTCAATTGATTTTTTTGTTTTTTTTTGCTTTTTTCCATTTCTTCCAATGTCCCTTCAATTATAGAGAAAAAAATTGGATAGAGCATCTTCTATCTCAGTCCAAATTTCCTTCCTTTCAATGACCTCCCTCATCCCTTTCTACGAAACGCCATTTATGCGATTTTTTTTACTCTCTTTGATTTCATCGGTTAAGATCTAAGATTTGATCTAACTCCGATATCTTTTTGTTCCTTCCATCGGTTTTTGAATGATTTAATTATTGATTTTTCAAGGATGATGAGGATGGCCCAGACAATGAATCTTTCCTTTTCGGTAAACAATCCTTCTTTGTTTGGTTGGGTCTTTGCTCTTCTCCAATTTCTGCAGATTGGTTTGTTTCTTACCATTGGTTTATGGGCAAGCTGCCCATGTTTATGTTTTGCTATCTTTCTCTGGGTATTTGAGATTTAACTTATTGTTTATATAAATTCTTTTTACATGAACTGATTCTTTTTACATGGATTGATGCTTTTGCTTTTCCCTTCGATTGGGAGTTGTGGGAGTCAGGTGAGCCCTACACCAATTACTAAAGTAAGTTATTGTTAATAGATGAATCTTTACCATATCATACCGATTGATTTTTAATTGTGTTTTAGATTCCTTTAATATATATTATTTTACCTGCTATAATAAGTTTTTTCAAAAAAAGTTTTTAATCGTGTTACCAGGTTAATAGCCTTTTCTTTTTCTCACAAGTGAGAAAATCGAAGTCACAAAAAACAGTGAAGCGAAATTAAACTCGAGGAGGTGTTTGAGGAAAAGGATCCCATTTCATTTTTGCCGTCCTCCATTGTTGCTTCTACCGTTCTTTGCACAGGTTTGTAAAATCTTTATACCTCCTCCGATTTTTTGCTCTGAAATTGAATCATTCTTCAAATAATTTTTTTGAGGAATCATCCTTAGGTTTTAATGTAATTTTTTATTTATATTTTGATGTAATATTTGTAAGTATATGAATAGTTTTTATTTTCATTTAAAGTTTAATTATATTTTAAAGGTGATATTTAATTACATTAATATAGATTCAGGTGAAATATGAAAGGTTTCTTTGTTTATGGTTCATTAACTTTCAATTTAAAGATATATGACCAACTTTTTTTAAGAGAATTTCAAGGGTTGTCTTATTTAAAAATATGTTTTTATAAATTTATGAATATAATCAATTCATATCCTTTCATTTGTCTAAAATTAGCCGTTACTAATTGCATTAATTAATTTTGCTTGCTTCTAATATTTGATCTTTGAGTTTATTTTATGTCTTTTTTATATATATAAAAAGCTGTTATAAAATAAGGAATAACAAGAATAAAGGAGTAGAGAATTGAAGTATGAAAGGCAAGAGAATATAGAGAAAGAGAGAAATTGTATATATCATTGTCAAAACAAATGGCCTATTTATAGGCTCAAAGTTAGATCATCATAAATGTGAGAAGATGAAACATATCATAACATCCGTAGAAAATGAACTGTTCTCATTAATCACATATTTATGGACATCCACATGAATATATATTCATAACACTCCCCCTTAGATGTCCATTGTTGGAGTATGTTAGGGTATGTTGGAGTATATGCCTCGTTAAAACCTTACTAGGAAAAACCCTGTGGGACAAAAACCCTGTGAAAGAAAAAGAGTACATATATGACGTCCCAATACGCATTCAAATGCTGCCTCATTAAAAACCTTACCAGGAAAACCCAATGGGAAAAACCATAGTCAAGGGAAAAAGAGTGCAGCGCGTATTTAACTCCCCCTCATGATAACATCATTCAAGATCTTTGAGTCTTCGGACTCCAATATGATGGACAAGCTTTTTAAATATTGTAGTAGGAAGTGCCTTAGTGAATAAATCTGCCAGATTATCACATGAGCGAATTTGTTGAACCTCAATATCACCATTCTTCTGAAGATCATGTGTGAAGAAGAATTTTGGTGATATATGTTTTGTCCTATCTCCTTTGATGTACCCATCTTTCAATTGGGCAATACAAGCAGTATTATCTTCATATATGATCGTCGGGATCATTTTTTCAGAAGACAAGCCACATGTCTCACGAATGTGTTTTACCATAGACCTCAACCAAACACATTCTCGACTTGCTTCATGTATTGCTAAAATTTCTGCATGATTGGATGATGTGGCTGTTATAGTTTGCTTCATTGAACGCCATGAAATGGCAGTACCACCACATGTAAACAAATAGCCAGTTTGAGAATGACCATTATGAGGGTCAGACAGATATCCAGCATCTGCATAGCCAATCAAATATTTCTTGGGTACATTCGAATAAAACAAGCCCATATCCATTGTACCTTTAAGGTACCGAAGTATATGTTTAACTCCATTCCAATGCCTTCGTGTAGGAGAAGAACTATATCTTGCTAATAAATTAACAGGAAATGCTATGTCGGGTCGAGTATGACAAGCAAACGGTTAACAGGAAATGCTATATCTTACTTGGTCCTGAAGTACCATATAAAAGTGCTCAAACGGTTCTATATGGACAAATCGCATCCATTAAGTTCTCCAATGGTTGTGAGGTCTTTAGATGTAAAGAAATATCCTTTTAGACCTAAAGAAAGTGAGGAAGAACTACTTGGTCCTGAAGTACCATATCACCATATAGAACCGTTTGAGCACTTTTGTTAGATAAGTTCCCTGATGCACAAAAATTCCATTCTTTAAATGCTCAATTTGTAATCCAAGGCAAAATTTTGTTCTTCCAAGATCCTTCATTTCAAATTTTTTCTTTAGGCATTAGACAACTTTTGGAAGCTCTTCAGGAGTTCCAATAATATTTATGTCATCAACATAAACATCAATTATAACATACTCATTTCTAGATCTTTTCATAAAGATACATGGACAAATAGGATTATTCTTGTATCCTTCTTTCAACAGATATTCACTAAGGCGATTATACCACATACGCCCAGATTGCTTTAATCCATACAGGGATTTATTCAACTTGATTGAATATTTTTCTCGAGAATCTGACTTATATGCTTCTGGCAAATTAAATCCTTCAGGGAGTTTCATATAAATGTCAGTATCAAGTGGGCCATATAGATAGGTTGTAACAACATCCATTAGACGCAAATCAAGTCCTTCATGGACTGCCAGACTAATTAAATAACGAAAAGTTGTTGCATCCACCACAGGTGAGTATGTTTCCTCATCAATCAATTCCAGGTCGTTGTGGGAATCCTTGGGCAACAAGGCGTGCCTTATATCTCACTATTTCACCCTTTTCATTTCGCTTTCTCACAAAGACCCATTTGTATCCGACCGGCTGTACATCTTCAGGTGTACGGACTAAAGGTCCAAAAACTTCTCGTTTTCCAAGAGAATTTAATTATGCTTCAAGTGCGTCTTTCCATTTTGGCCAATCATTTCTTTGCATGCATTCTTTCATAGATTTTGGTTCTTGATCCTCAGTATCATCTATTACATTGCGCGCTATATGATACGAAAAAGTATCGTCAACGTTGACTTCATGTCGGTTCCATCGAATTCCATTCAAGACATAATTAATTGAGATCTCTTCATTTTCACAATTATCAGGTACCTGATGTTCTTCTGGAACTAAATTATTAATTATGCCTATGGACTCTTCTGGAGTAACCTTATCCTCAATTTGACGATCTTGATATTTAGCTCCTTTTCGTTTTCGAGGATTTTTATCTTTGGAACCGACAGGTCTACCACGCTTCAGGTGTGGTTTAGAGTCATTTGCTTTGGAAACTTGTCCAACTGGGATATCAAGTTTGATCGGAGCATTAGCAGCTGGTATATGTGACTTAGTCACCTTCTTTGGGTCAGTAAAGGTGTCTGGCAATTGATTAGCTAAGCCTTGTAAATGAATTATCTTTTGAACTTCAATTTCACATTCTTTTGTACGAGGATCAAGATGAGATAAAGATAATTCATTCCAAATAATTTCCTTTTTCCAACCGCTTAGTTTCTCCCCCTAATGTTGGGAAAATAGATTCATCAAAATGACAATCGGCAAACCGAGCCGTAAATAGATTACCAGTTGATGGTTCAAGATATTTGATGATAGATGGGGTTTCAACCACATATATTCCCAACCTCCTTTGAGGTCCATCTTTGTGCGTTGTGGTGGAGCAATTGGAACATATACCGCACATCTAAAAATTCTAAGATGGGAAATATTAGGTTCCTAACCAAAAACCATTTGCAAGGGGGAGGATATATTATAACTTGTTGGTCTAATGCGAATCAGTGCTGCTGCATGCAAAATAGCATGGCCCCAACAAGAAATTGGAAGCTTTGTTCTCATAAGTATTGGCCTTGCAATTAATTGCAGTCGCTTGATAAATGATTATGCCAGACCATTCTGTGTATGAACATGTGCTACAGGATGTTCAACATTAATGCCAATAGACATGCAATAATCATTGAAAGCTTGAGAAGTAAATTCACCAGCATTATCAAGGCGTATTTTCTTGATTGGAAAATCAGGAAAATGTGCTCGTAATCGAATCAATTGAGCAAGCAGTCTCGCAAACGACAAGTTACGAGTTGATAATAAACATACATGTGACCATCTTGTTGATGCATCAATTAAAACCATAAAATATCTGAATGTTCCACATGGTGGATGTATTGGTCCACAAATATCGCCTTGTATTCGTTCTAAAAATGTAAGGGATTCAGACCCTATTTTGCTTGGTGATGGCCTAATAATCAATTTTCCTTGAGAACAAGCAGCACATGAGAAATCATTGGATTGAAGAATCTTCTGGTTCTTCATTGCATGTCCACATGAATTCTCAATAATTTTTCGCATCATAATTGAACCGGGATGGCCTAACCGGTCATGCCAAACAATAAATATATTGCGATCAATAACCTTTTGTTTAAAAAAGCATATTTTTCAATCTTACTAATGAATAAATAATATAATCCGGAGGATAATGCGGGTAATTTCTCCAAGATACATTTCTTACCCGAAATCATGTTTGTGATGCAAAGATATTCTTTATTTCCTTCATTTGCAGTCTCAATATGATATCCATTTTGGCGGATATCCTTAAAGCTTAACAAATTCCTTTGAGACTTGGTAGAATATAATGCATTGTTAATATTGAATTTTGTTCCTCCAGATAAAACAATACTAGCTCTTTCGGAGCCTTCAATCAAGTTTGCACTACCCGATATAGTACTAACATTTGATTTTCTCATTATCAAATGAGAGAAAAATTCCTTTTGTTTAAGGATGGTATGCGTTGTTGCACTATCCACAAAACATATATCTTCATTATTGATATTGTTGCCAACTAGATTCATCCTTTTATGTAACATGCGCCAACAACATGACAATAAAAACAAATCAATTCAAGAAAATTATCTATTGATTTTGAAACATAAAACGAAAATATATATATCCAATATAAGGGTTTAGAAACATTTCAACATCAAGTTTTCATAACTTCAAAAGAAGATTTAAACATATAGGAAGATAAAACATATAGGACATAAGGAGTTTATTTTTCATCATGCTCATTACTAATAACTCCTCCACTAATTAAATGATCAATTTTGCCATTAGGACTGACAAAGAAATCAGCAACATCCAAATGAGTAATATCAATAGGTCCATGCTCAGAATCGCTATCTCCATAAGCAAAATTTATCTCAATTTTCTTCTCCCTTTTCTGAAGCGATTCACGATAAAGGTCAACAAGGTGTTTTGATGTACGACAAGTACGAGACCAATGACCTTTGCCACCACAACGATAGCATAAATTCTCGATATGCTTGTTGTTTTGTTCACCTTTTTCATTCTCCTTTTTTCCTTCATTTCCCTTCCACTTCTGGTGGAATGGTATGTTTTTCGAATGATCACTATTATATCCATAACTACGACCACGACCGCGACCATAGTCAAAACCACGACCACGGCCACGTCCACGTCCATAATTATAGTGTTTGTGTGTTGCTACATTCACTTCAAGGAATGGAGTAGAACCAGTAGGACGAGATTCATGATTTTTCATTAGGAGCTCATTATTTTGTTCAGTCACAAGAAGACAAGAAACAATGCAGAATATTTCTTGAAACCCTTTTCCCGATATTGTTGCTGCATGAGCACATTGGATGCATGAAAAGTGGAGAATGTTTTTTCTAACATGTCCTCATCAGTGAGCTTTTCTCCACATAACTGTAGTTTAGAACAGATTCTAAACATTGCAGAATTATATTCACTAACAGATTTAAAATCTTGCAATCTCAAATGCATCCATTCATAACGAGCTTTTGGGAGGATAACAGTTTTCTGGTGATCATATCTTTCTTTGAGACTATTCCAAAGAACGAGTGGATCTTTAACCGTAAGATACTCGGTTTTCAATCCTTCATGTAGGTGGTGGCGAAGGAAAATCATGGCTTTGGCCTTGTCTTGGTTGGATGCTTCGTTTTCTTCTTTAATTGTGTCTCCAAGACCTTTTGCATCCAAATGGATTTCAGCATCTAAAATCCAAGACAAATAATTCTTCCCCGAAATGTCAAGAGCCACAAATTCAAGTTTTGCAAGATTCGACATATTGATACTATCATGAAAATATAACTAACATTAGATTGCAAATTAAGAAGTTCTTCAAACATGTAGCACATGAAACAAATTAAAACATAGTGAATAAGTCATAGATTTATGCATGTGTGACATGAACATATATATAATTTAAAGTGAATAGTATGACAACTTCGGGTGTCAAATTTTGGCAACAATTAAACAATTATTTACATCCTTAATATGACAACTTCAAGTGTCAAATGATACAATATCTTTGATGTGACAACTTCAAGTCGCACTAATATTCAAGGTAGTGATTTGATCATCCATAATTTTAATAATAAAAGAAAGGTAGAAGGAGGAGATTATGCATGATAAAGAAAGGTAGAAGAAGGAGATCATGCATGATAAATAAACTTTGTAAAACAAAATATATATCTAACCTTAGATTTGAACTTTCAATCTCGATCTTTTGTACTTCTTGATCGTCACTTAAACTTGTAAGATTAAACTTTTGATCTTGGTCACTTAGAGCTATTCGTGCTGATAATGTGTTATAAAATAAGGAATAACAAGAACAAAGGAGTAGAGAATTGAAGTATGAAAGACAAGAGAATATAGAGAAAGGGAGAAATTGTATATCTTCATTGTCAAAACAAATGGCCTATTTATAGGCTGATAGTTACATCATCTTAAATGTGAGAAGATGAAACATCTCATAACATCCGTAGAAAATGAACTGTTTATTAATCACATATTTATGGACATCCACATGAATATATATTCATAACAAGAAATTAATTGTAGAAGTGAATCCATATATATAGTCATATATAAAGTATAACGGAAATTACATTAATTATCGTCATTTAGTATCTTTGATATTTGATATTAAGATAAAAAACAAACCAATAATTATAGAAATTAATTATAGAAGTGAATCCATATATATAGTCATATATAAAGTATAAAGGAAATTTACAATAATTATTGTCATTTATTATCATTGATATTTAATATTAAGATAAAAAACAAACCAATAGTTATAAGAATTAATTTGGCTCAATCATTACAAAGAAACGTTACAAAGGATACAAAGGAATTATATATAAAGGAATTAAAGACCCAATTGTAACTCATCATATAAAAACATTAACTCATTTGTTCCTCCACATAATCTGACACATTAACTCCCCAAAGGAAGACAAGAATACATACATATATATATATATATATATATAAGTATATACAATTGAATAGAAAGATTATAACTTGATACATTACGGTCGGATTCAGGTAAACAGAGTGATTGATAAGAGGCCTTACTGTGAAGAATCGTCTGTCAAGATACGTAGGGGAAGGCTGGCGAGGGAAGAATCGAACGGCGGAGAATGCGGCGGACGAGTGGAGAAGATGAAGATCCATGGCGGGAATCATGGAGTTGTTGAAGTGAAATAACGGCGGAGAAAGAAGTGATCAGTTTGGGGTGAGCGTTGAGTGGAAGGAAATGGTAATGGTTTCAATGGTTGTCGTAGTAAGTTAGGTGTGTTCTTGAATGCCACACGTGCCGGAAATGGGTTGGCAGGGCCGCCAATTAGGTGAAAGGTGGGCTTGAAATTGTCCTGGTCAAATTGGATTGGCCCATGCCAATTTTCTCCTATGTGAATATCCTTAACATTCACATAACCTTCATCCTTACAAATACCCTCCAATTCAAAGAAGCTCATCCTATCAGAATCTACAATATGATCATCAAATTTCCCATCCATCCACATAGTATAATCCTAAACCATCCTCAATAAACCTCCCAAAATGATGAAACCTTACCCAATGCTCTCCAAATGCCATACTGCAAGAAAAACAACAAAAAAGGAATGAAGTCATTGCTCATATGTATAGCTACTATACTAATAAAACAAATTGCATGAAGTTGATTGATTTTTTTCTTCGTATACTTAAAATATAAATCATGATCTCAATAAAAAAAAGTGGAAAAGATAAAATTATTATAAAAAAATAAAAAGGGTAGTAAATTGTTCTTTTAAGACCAACCACCAATCTGACTGGACAATAGTCATTAATTTGGTTCCCTTAAGTTTCCAACAAACATGGTATTAAGCCTTAACCAAACAAAAAAGGTATATATTGAACATTGACTATGCAAATATAATTAACTAGAACTTTACGGCCGCGCTTCGCGTGCGGTTGTTTTATTTTATAAATTATTTTAAGAAAATTCAGTTAAGAAATGAAATTTTGTTGTGAAATGATAACAAAACAAAAGCAAAGGAGTAGAGAATTGAAGTATGGAGAAAGACAATAGAATATGGAGAAAAAAAAAATATGAAGAAGGGGAGAAATTGTTCTTATTCATCTTATTCCATAACAAAGTAAGTGGCATATTTATAGGCACATAGATACATCACCATAAATATAAGGGGATGAACTTAATACATAGGTATATGTGTATGAATGAACCAAGTCATCAATCTTATCCTTGCTTTAATTAGATTCATTGACATCCACAACATACATGTATATTCATAA
The DNA here is from genome assembly GCA_001974825.2 of Corchorus olitorius. Taxonomy (NCBI): domain Eukaryota; kingdom Viridiplantae; phylum Streptophyta; class Magnoliopsida; order Malvales; family Malvaceae; genus Corchorus; species Corchorus olitorius. The sequence goes on from AWUE01021928.1 coordinate 13,853, forward strand.
CAAATTTATAATTAATTTATAATTATTTGATAATTTATTTTATGTAGGAAAGGGGATGAATGTCTTTTAATTTTTCCAAACTAGATGAATACAAATATAATAAACAAAACATTAGAAAATTAACTATTGACACTTGTCAAAGAAACCAAATGTCATATGGCGCTCAATGAGGACATTGCTCATAAAATTAATAGTAGGTTTAATGTATAAATTTAATACGCTGCTGCCTTGAACACTAGTATTAAATTCCTTGTGAAAGAATATTTTCCCTAGTTTGCTTTCAAAATTATACTATAGAGTTCTTTTGGCAACAATTATACTATAGAGTTTGTCTCATACATGCTTTCACTTAAATCACAGAATACTCATCGAAAATCACAGAATACTATTTGCCAACAAATTCTATTTCCTTAGTTGTCACGTCACAGTTTGTTATTTGGTTTTGTTTGTATCCAGTGCACGATCGATCCGAGAGTCTCGGGATCGAGGTCAGGTCACACTTTATGTAAGGCAAATAGGCAATTATGGAAATTAAAAAAAAAAAAAGAGCAGCTCTCTCACCCAAATCTCAGGGTTTTCTCATTTTTTCTTCCTTTTTCTCATCTCTTTCTCTTGGTAGCTCTCTGGCAGCTATCAGATTCTGATCTAGTTCTAATTCTGCATAAGGGAAAAAAACTGAAATGGCAGAAAGAAGGGCCAAAACGGCCAAGAAGAATCATGGGGAGGAAGAAGAAGAAGTGCGGATGGATAGGTTGTCGGATCTTCCCGATGCCATTCTAATTCACATCCTTTCGTTTCTTCCCGGAATCAAGCACTGCGCTCAATCAACCAGTGTTCTCTCCAAGAGATGGCGGTGCTTGTGGCTTCATCTTACTGACCTCATCTTTCACAGTTATCACTGTCAAGACTCTTCATCTTTCATGAAATTCGTGCGCCATGTGTTGTCCATACGCGACGGAGATCTCCCAGTCAACAAATTCTCTTTTTATTACAGTTACAGCGGCGACGGAGAATCATTCATTCGTGACACAATCGACTATGTTGCGACCCGCAAAGTGAATCATGTTAGCCTTAATATTCCATCTGGGCCTTTGAGATACTTAGATCCTCTCTTCGCCAATGTCTCTAAATCCTTAAAAACCCTCAAGTTGGAATCCATTGTATAATTATATCTATTGAAGGATATCGATCTTCCCTGCCTCACCACTCTGTATCTCTCTCATGGTAGTTTCTGTTTCTACCCAATTGTTGAACCCCCCACGTTCGAGCCTTTTGGAAGGATGGTCAGTCTGAAAAGTTTGTTGGAAATATTTCTACTGACAGTCTGTATTAGTTGTTGTTGGAATTATACAGTAGTTAAAGCTTAGTTAGAGTCCCAATAGAAGTGTCTAGTCTAGGATTAATTACATTAGTTGTCCAACGGCTATGTATTTAAGTCTAAGTTATTAAGGCTTTTCTCTTCCCTAGTTTGAGTTCTATAAGAACTCTTCCTCTGTATCATATTTTAATATAAATGAATTATTCTGAAGTGAAAACTTCACCTTTGATGTAGGCTTTGTTAACAGCCGAACCAAGTAACCTTCTTGTGTCTTTCTTTCTTTCTCTAATCTTATTTTAAACATGGTATCAGAGCAGGATTAATCTTTGATCCTGATTTTTTTCTTTTGTTTCTTCTTCATAAAAACCTGTTAGAATGTCTTCCTCAGAAACTAAATTTGTCACTCATGATTCAGACTCAAACATGAGTCTAAAACTCACTAGCTATCCTCTCACAAGTCTTAATTATGTGACTTGGTCTCGCACGGCATATGTTGCTCTTTGTGGCAGAGGAAAACTGGAGTTCATTGAGGGAAATCAAAGAGTTCTAGATAAGGGTGACAAGGAGTATTTTAGTTGGGAGTGCCAAGACAAAACTATCATGTCTTGGTTGCTCAACTCCATGGAACCCAAAATTGCTGCCCTTTGTGGTTGGAAAAACACTTCAAAGGATCTCTGGAATTACCTCATAAAAATGTATAGCCAGCAAAATAATGTCTCTAGAATTTACCAAATCAAGAAGGAGATTTAAGAACTCAAACAAGGAAACAAACCTTTTGTTGAGCATATCTGCAGTCTGAGAGCTTTGATTGAGGAATTATGGCAATACAAGCCACTGACTACTGATCCTGCTATTCTTCAACAAAGAAATGAAGAAGATGCTGTCATGTATCTTCTTGGCAGTCTCAAACCTGAATATGATGATTTCCGCAGCCAAATGCTCAAAAAGAAAAAGCTGCCATCCTTTGACTCTATGATAGCTATTATACAGCAAGAAGAAACTATGAATAGGGCAACAGGAAAAGAAGATGGAACAGAATATAGTGCTATGATGATAAAGAATGCTGATGAAGAAGAGGACACAATGGCCTTGGTAGTTTACAAGGGAAAAGGTAAGTCTAAATTCAAATGCAGCCATTGTAAGAAAGATGGTCATACACGAGAAAGGTGTTGGGAGTTGAATCCTCATCTAAGACCTAAAAGAAATAACCAACAAAATGAGAACACTAGTGCATCCAAGAGCAAGTTGGTGGACCAGAGACCTGCCTAGATTGCAGCTATGGTTTCTCACCCAAATGAGGATCTTCAACAGACTATGAGGCATCTTTCTCAGCTTTTGCAAAACATGAACAACAGTTTCTCTCAATCAGGTTTGCAAGGTTCTAAATCTGAAAATCCTACTTTAAGTCATAATTTAACTGTCATGCATTTTGCTCTTAATGATAATTGGTTAATTGACTCTGGAGCAAACAAACATGTTGCCAAAGGCAAAAATCATTTGTCTAAATTTAGGAGGGATACCTCTAAGTTGCCTATCACTATTGCTGATGGCTAATTAGTTCCTGTTGAAGGTACAGGAAAGACTCAATTTTTTCAAAATACTACGACTTGTGATACTTTGTTTATTCCAAAATTCTCCAATAACTTGCTGTCCATTAGTAAAATTACTAAGGATTTAAACTGTTATGCTATTTTCTTTTCGGATTCTGTAATTTATCAGGACAGGATTACGGGGAAGATGATTGGTGAAGGAAGACAGCACAATGGACTCTACTATTTGGAATGGAAAGATAAAATCTTTGCAGCTCATGAGTCTAGTGATGTGATTTTGTGGCACAATAGGATGTGGCATCCATCAGCATCTATTCTTGAGTCTTTAAAACCTAGTTTAAATCTTTCTTCTCATAATTGTGAGTCTTGTTGTTTTGGAAAACAAACAAAGAAACCTTTTAAGCTTTCCTTGAATATTTCAGATAAACCTTTTGAATTGATTCACTCTGATTTGTGGAGTTCTCCTTTAGAATCTTACAATGGTTATTCATATTTTGTCACTTTTATTGATGATAGCAGTAGATGCACCTGGATTCATCTTTTGAAGAAAAAAAGTGATACCTTCTTAAAATTTAAAGAATTTTCTCCAATGGTTTCAAATCAATTTAACTCTACTGTCAAGATTGTAAGAACGGATAATGGTGGTGAATATGACAGTATTGAGTTTGGTAAACATCTAACAGAACTAGGAATTATTCACCAGACTTCATATTCTGGTAATCCCCAACAGAATGGGATTGCAGAAAGAAAAAATAGGCACTTGTTAGAGGTTGCTAGGTGCATTATGATTGAAAGAAAAATTCCTAAAGCCTACTGGTCTGAAGGTGTTCTTACTGTCTGTTATCTTATTAATAGAACTCCTAGCAAAATTTTAAAATTAAAATCTCCACTTGAAGTAATAAAGGGAAGGAAAATTGATCTAAGTCATATTAAGATTTTTGGATGTGTTTGCTTTGTTCTTGTTCCAGAACACAAAAGAGATAAATTTGACAAAAGGTCACTCAAATGTGTTTTTATGGGATATTCCTCAACAAAAAAAGGAATATAAAGTTTATGATCCTAATACCGGAAAATCATACATTTTCAGAGATGTTAAGTTTGTTGAAAATCAAACCTTTTTTGAACCAAGAGATAGGAATTTTCTTCAGGGGGAGCTGCATAAATTTTTTTCTTCTCCTCTTCCAATAGTGAAAGAAGTTTGTCTTGATAATTGCACAACTTCACCAATTGATGACCCTGTAATTCAGTCTGAACAAATTGCAGATCAAGAAAATGAACTCAATCTGTTGAAGAACAAGAGTTTCAAGAAACTCAACCTCAAGAGGTCCGACCTCAAGAGGTTCGGGCACAAAATCAAGAAAGAGTAAGTAAACTTAGACCTTTTACTGTGCTTAGATCAGGTAGAATTTCTGAACAACCTGAATCATTGAAAAATTATGATACTTCTTATAAGGTTGTTCATCCTATGGAAAAGCATGTTGCATATGATAAATTGTCATCAAAACATTCATGTTTTCTTAGCTCACTAACCAGTGCAGATGAACCAACAAACTTTGAGGAAGTAATTTTGAATCCTACCTGGAAAAAGGCTATGGATGATGAACTTGAAGCCTTGACCAAGAACAACACTTGGGATATTGTACGAATTCCTGAAGGAAAGAAACCAATGGGTTGTAAGTGGGTGTACAAGGTGAAATTCAATAGTGATGGCACTATTGAAAGACACAAAGCTAGACTTGTGGCTAAAGGCTTTACTCAGACTTATGGTCTTGACTACAAAGAGACATTTGCTCCTGTTGCAAAGATGAACTCTGTCAGAGTATTTGCTGCTAATAACTGGGATCTCCATCAAATGGATGTGAAGAATGCTTTCTTACAAGGGAATCTCATTGAAGAGTCTATATGAAACTTCCTCCTGATCATCCTCAAGAGAAGGAACCTGGAGGGTTAATATACATGATTGGTCCCTGAAGTCACAAAAAATGTGCAAATTGGTCCCTCAAGCCAAAATGTGAGCAATTAAGTCCCTGAAGTGAAGGGTTTTGAGCAATTGGATCCCTGTCGTTACATGCCGTCTGGGAGTCTGTCAATTTGGCTTATGTGGCACTTGACGACGTCAGAAGCGCTGACTTGGGCGACGCCACATCACAATATCCAAATAAAAAAACCGAAATTATAATTAAAAAAAAGGAAAACGCATTAAATAAAAATTAAAAGCTCCCATGTGCGGTTCATTGTCTCGATGTTTTCTCTCTCTCTCTCCATCTCCAGTGCATTTCCTCTCCAAACCCTTAAAAGTTGCAGAAATTCCTTCATCTTCTCTCTCTTCAATCTCTATCAGAAGCCCTAAAATTGTCAAAACCAACAACTCTTGTCAAGATGCGTGGCGAAACCAGTGGAAATCAAGGGACAACGACAGTCCGAAAACAGAAAAAGTCAAAAGAATCGAAGGAATCTGAAATTCCTATTGAATTTTAATAATTAAATGATGTTTAGCGGTTAAATAATGGGTTTAGATTAAAATAATGGGGTGATTAGAAAAATAATAATGGGTATTAAACTAATTTAGGGTTTAGATTAAACTAATTAGGGTTTATGTAACCTGGTATGCGATTCGTTTGAGTGGTTTTGGGTATTGAGTAACAAGAATTGGACGCTTAGTTTAGTACATGTTTGGGTCTTTTGAGGCTCGGTTTAGGGGTGGGTTTTTCCATTAACTTGGCTGAGTTCACTGGGTTTTGAGGCAGTGAGTGGTGTTTGCCATTTTCTAGTACTCACTATTAGTGAGTAGTCAGTATTCAAAAGTGTGAAGAGAAAACGTATTTTAAATATATATATATATATAACCCATTAAAGATTCCATCCAAAATTGCCTATATGTATATTTCCACGTACTGAAGAATTAATATATAGTTTCGAAGATAAAATGGACATGAAGATAAATATATGTGTATGAGGAAAGTTGAAATCAAGATACCGTTGGAACCAAAACTATATTCATTTTGAAATAAAAGAATGGTATAGTCATTTAGAGCTAAAACCAAAAATGGGAGGAAAACTTTACACTGCTAATATATATATTTCCATGTACAGGAGAATTAATATATATATATATATATATACATATCGAAGATAAAATGGACATGAAGATATCATAAAAAAAATAAAAGAATTCACGAATTGATATACAAAATTGTAAAAAATGAAATATATACATAAGTGGTCGATGTTGACATGATACTTGTTCAAATTTATATCAATACAGGTAGTTTTTGGGTCTTTAGTACATTTTTGGGTCTTTTGAGGCTCGGTTTAGGGGTGGGTTTTGCTATTAACTTGGCTGAGTTCACTGGGTTTTGAGGTAGTCAATGGTGTTTGCCATTTACATAGGGTTGTTCATTGGTTTATGATGACGTTGGTGTTTAAATGTTTCTGTTTGCATGTCGGTTGATGTTTAATACCGTTTTTTTTTGTTTAATGCAGATTGGTTTCCTGAGATAGACACTAGGAGTAGTCCTGTTAATTGGACTGTTTATGAGATAGTTGTTCATCATGGTGGAGTGTTAGTAGACAACCCTAGTTTAGAATATGTGAATGGGAAGACTCAAGTATTTGATTGGTATGATCCAGAGAAGCTTTGTCTGTGGTTTGTGGTGTCATTAGCTGCTTCATGTGGGTAGGGCTGCAAACAAGTCGAGCTCGAACGAGCTTGAACATGAACTCAGTTTTGTTCGCGAACATTTTGCTTTGTTCAAGCTCGGGCTCGTGTTTGTTTAAAAAATTTGGTGTTCGTTCGAGCTCGGCTCGATTAAAATTTAGAGTGTTTGAAGCTCGTTCAAGCTCGGCTCGTTTAAGAAAATGTTCGTGAACATCAAACGAACATGTTAACGAACAATAATTGAACATTTTTACAAAAACTGAAATTGTTCATAAACAAAAAATTGTTCATGAACAATGTAATAATTCCCTATCAAATGAACAAAAACGAACAAATGAACAAAAACGAACAGAAAAACAAGAAATGCAAATGTACTAAGCTGAGGCTGAAAAAAAAAAGGCAAATAACCATTGTTTTACAATCATAATGAAGTCTGCAATCATGTTAGGCAGCCAACAACCTTAATCTAACTAAGTCCAAATCATGAAATCTACCAATCCAAAGTTTATGATAGATTACAACTTCAACAGAATGTAAAAAGAGCATGCTGCAAAACTAAATTTCAATAGCAAAAATCACAACACCAATAGGTGCAAATTGCAATAGCAGCAAGTCTTCAAAAAACCTATAATGAACAAATATAAAATATAATTAGTTTCACAGTATGCAAATTAAAAAGTACAATAAAACATCAAATAAAATAATAAAGAGACAAAAATATTTACCAAATCTCATTCTAGTGAAATTTCTTTAACTTCCTCCTTGCACTATATTAAAATTTAAACATAATTAGATTAAAAATATTTAAGAAGTTATAAGAAAATACTAAATGTTAAGTATCCAAGTTACTTACTTTCCTTTCCTTTTGAGACCATAAAAGTTTCTATACCAAT
>AWUE01021929.1:0-18268 GCA_001974825.2 Corchorus olitorius
TTTAAACTGTTTGCATTACACGCCACTATTATATGGTTACCGATTTATAAAGTGTCGTTATTTTTTTACTATGACGGGCGAATCTCGGGTAAAGATGCATGAGCAGCAACCTCCCGGGATTTTGCTCCGAGATTGAACAACCTTTACGAATATCCCTGGGGGGTCCGGGCTAGGTTCGTAAATGGTTGACTCGAGTAAACCCCACTTTATCGATCAAATGATTAAAATGAACCAGTTCATGCATCATCTGCATTCATTCTCCTTCCCTTTTAAGTATTATTCAGAAAATACCAAAAAGATCTTTTTCACAAGCGTTTTCAAAAGTTGATGTTCTCTTATTCAATTTTCAAAAGAAGCTAAAATTAGTAATCAAGAGTTTTTAAGACTTAAACAGAAGTTTTCAAATTTAAATCAGACCTAGTTTATCAATAAAAGATGGAAAGAAGATTTCCAAAAGAATAAGAAAAGAAGATTTTCACACCATTTTTAGGAAGACTAAAATAGGAGTTTTCAAAATAAAGTGAAAGACTTTAAAAACAAAAATAAAAGGTCTTGACATAGCATTAACCTCTTCCCGGTGCGGAGGACTCAATAAGAGAACAAATAGTGAAAGAGAATGAGTAACAGAATTGACCAACGTTGTTCGATTACATTCTCCGAATTCTCGACATTTATTTTAAAAATGGTTTTATTTTCTTTTATAACCCTTTTCCTCTAATAATCAAAATTTAAAAGCAACCTTTAGTATTAACTCATCAGATCTAGTTTAGACTAGAGGTACCGTCATTTGACGGGCGTCTCGGGGGTGCTAATCTTTCCCTGAGCGTAACCGACTCCCGAACCCATAGACTCTGGTTAAGCAGACATGGTTAGGTTTAGTACGACCTTCGCCAAGCCTAGGTTAGTATTAAACTTAAGATAGGTGGCTAATCACACCATAAAAAAGATTAGTGGCGACTCCTTCTTACCAACATCGTCTCGGCAGGGTTCCCCGGACCCGAACGTTTCGACACAGACGTGGCCCAACCTTGCCCAGGCACGGCCTATCCCAGGATATTTTACAAGCTTTGTTTTTGAAACCTTGCCCAGGCGTGGCCCAACCTTGCCCAGGCACGACCTACCTCATAAAATTTTTGGTGTTTGGTTTGTTTTCAGATCACTTACCTTTGATTCACTCTAGTTTTGCTACTAATTGTTTGTTCCTCAAGTAGGTCACGAGAAGAGCGAAGTAATCCTTACAAGTTGTTCTTATTAGGCATATTGAAACAAAAAGGAGTGGAAAAAGGCAGAATTGTGTGAGTGCAAACACGAGAGCACTTGTTGGTAATCACACACACACACACTGTTTTGTGTGGATATTCTTGATCTATACTAGCCTTTTGTGCAGGTACAATGAAAGATAGACAAGATGGAGAAAATCAGGAAGTAAACATGACTACCTTATTATTACTTTGGTTTTACGTTGTAAGAAATTTGGGAATTGGTACACTCCTTGTTACAAGAAGTAAAAAAATATGGCTGCATGATCTTAGCCTAGTTGAGGTGTTTGTTCGCTGCAGTTCCAATCCTTACTCTCTAGAGACAATGTCCTTGGAAAGAAGAGTTTACAACCTACAGAATCAAACAAAAAGGAAAAAGAAATATTCCCCATGCTCTGAAAGCATGTACATTATGGATTAATGTACATACTAAAGGAGCAAGAAAGGGCAGAATAATCTGCCTTGGGAAAAAGGGATTTGCTGTTGGCTACATGAGTGCAAGGGATGAGATTTATTCTCACCCTTGAAATGTCAATGAAGCCTTAAGAAACAAAAAAAAAAGGTCAGTACTTAGTATCTGTTGAAACGTTCGGGTCCGGGGAACCCTGCCAAGACGACGTTGATAAGGAGTTGCCACTAATCTTTTTTTCTAAGGTGCGATTAGCCACCTATCCGATTATTAAGTCTAATATTAACCTAAGCTCGGCAAAGGTGATACTAAACCTAATACAGTCTGCTTAACCAGAGTCTATGGGTTTGGGAGTCGGTTACGCTCGGGGAAGGATTAGCACCCCCGAGACGCCCGTCAAACGATGGTACCTCTAGTCTAAACTAAATCTAATGAATTTAATACTAAACGGTTGCGTTATCTAAATCTTAATTATTAGAGGAAAAAGGGTTATAAAAGAAAATAATTTCATCTTTAAAACAAATGTCGAGAATTCGAAGAATATGATCTAACACCGTCGACCATTTCTATTTCGATTCTCTTTCACTGTTTATTCTCTTGTTGAATCTTCCGCATCGGGAAGAGGTTTTCAAAATGCTGTGTCAAAACCTTTTATTTTTGTTCTTAAAGTCTTTTACCACATTTTGAAAACTCCCATTTTACTCGTACTAAAAATGGTGTGAAAATCTTCTTTTCTTTTTGTCTTGGATATCTTTTTCCATCTTCTGTTGATAAACTAAGTCCGATTTGAATTTGAAAGCCTCTATTTAAATCTTAAAAGCTCTTGATTACAAATTTTAATTTCTTTTGAAAACTGAGTAAGAGAACACTTGCCTTTTGAAAAAATGATCTTTTTGTATTTTCTTAATTATGCTTAATCTTAAAGGGAAGAAAAATGAATGCAGATGATGCATGAACTGGTATATTTTAGTCACTTGATTAATAAATAAGGGTTTACTCGAGTCAACCCCTGCGAACCTAGCCAGGCCCCCCGGGGATATTCGTAAAAGTTGTTCGATCTCGGAGCGAAATTTCTGAGAGGTCGTGCTCATGCACCTTTACCCGGGATTTGCCCGTCATAGTCAAAAACACCATTTTATGAATCGAAACATATAATGGTGGCATGTAATGCAAACAGTTTAAGTGATGACAAGTAAATATGATATATGTATGCAATTAGGTTCTATTTTAAATCTACTCTGAATTACTAAATTATTACAAACCAAGGCCTAATTAAATTGAAATTAAACTAACAAAGAACACAATCGAAAGAACAAAATGTTTCAGGGAAAAATTGGACAAATTTGAGACCTATCAGGAATTAAATCTTAAATCAGGGACTAGGCCGCATAAATAAAAAAAAATTTCTAAATCCGGGACAAAATTGAATCAATAAATAAATATTACTCTAAATTAGGGACAAAATTGAATCAATTAACAAATATTACCTTAGATCAGGGAAAAAATTGAATCAATGAATAAATAACAGCCTAAATTAGGAACCCAATTGAATGAAATCACACAAATCAAGACAAATAAGGACCAAATTGAATCGAATAAAAGACTGAATTTTGAATCAGGGACTAGATTGAACACAGGAGCAACTTACAAGTTTTATGTGAATTAATTAACAAATTGAAGGATTTAATTGAATTAAATTGAGGACTCAATTGAAAGAAATTAGAAGTTTTACCTGAATTGATGAATTCCTCTTTAATTTGAACACTGAAACGACGCCTTTTGATTAATATAGTGGAGCACTATATAAACTGTCATCCTCTCTTCTTCATCAAAGCTTAATTTCATCTTAAACCCTAGCCGCCATAGGAACCACCGCCGGAAATCGCAGCCACCATTGTGCCGCCGTACCGGAGCTTCATCGGAGCGCGGTTTTAGCTCAAATCTCTTAAGCCGATTCTCCTCGACGCCTTGAGTCTAAATCCGGCCTTAGTTTTGCAAGATCAAACTTATAACCTCCTAGATCTAGCCTTTACCAAGCCGAAATTCCATTTTCCGATCTCCAAATCCAGTCGTCTGATGAGCTCGAGATTCAGGTATGTGGTTCTTCATGCCATCCCCTTCTTTCACACCATTTGAATGTATAAGATGATGCCCAGAATTTGAAAGTCCTAAACCTCTCTTTGATGAACTCTAACTTTTGATCTTTCTCTATTTTTTGGGTGGGAAGGACTAGATCGAGGTTTGAGAAGGGAATGAGGAAGAACTCCACTCAAACACAGATGGAATCTCTCTCTTTGATGAATTTTAGTGCGATGAAAGGTAAGGGTTTTTTCTCTTTTTTCTCCTTCTGTGAATCTTAGCTAATGATGAAAAAGTGAAGTCAGATTTTTGGGTTGAGAAGGATCAGGGAACTTTTTTGATGGGAATCCAGTGTTTTTCCTTTTTGTGTGTTTGTTATCATGTGTGGAGGATTCGAGTGCGAGATGAAAATGAATGCAGGGGTCCGAGAGAGACTGTCTAGAGGGAATCAGAAGAAATTTGTGTAGTAAAGGGTGTGTAGTCTGTGTGTGAGGATTTTTTTTTTAAAGAGAATCTGAAGTTGTGGAAATGAGGGGTAGGCTTGAGAGTCTGTGAAGAGAGCTTGTGAAGAGAGGGAGCCGAGAGAGAAGATCAGGGAGCTTTTTTCTTTTGTGCTTCAGTCAGTATTTTCCTTTTAGGAGAATTGTGCCTGTATCAAGAGTGTCAAGGGTGTCTAGATCAAGAAGAGAGAAAACTGTGTAAGGAATGGGAAGACAGGGAGTGTGCCATGAGACTGTGGTGTGTGTGAGTTTTTTAGGGAGAATTCAAGAGTCTGTGTGTAATGGGCCTCTGAGAGTGTGCAGAGAGAAAGTAATTCTGAGGTGAAGTGCCACTGAGTTGGAAGAGAGAAGAAATCCTGACCTCATTCAATGCATCATTTTCCTTGTTTTTGCTCTAACCAATTTTCTGTCTCCTTGTGCAGGTTTGTTGGGGAAGGGGATAAGGATCAAAAGGAATCAGCAAAGGTGGATGAGCTGGCTTCATTGACTGGCCAGCAGGTAATTTTTCTAACTGAATTTTATATCCTGATGGGCGAATTGGGTAGAATTCTCTTCTGCTTTGTTTGTGTGCAATTTATTTAGCTTACATGTCTTGTGCTTCATGAATCCTTTGATTTACTTGACCTGCATTTTTTGACAGCCTCTAGATTTGTTGAACAATGACTTGATGATTAGTGTGAATATAACCTTACTGTGTTAGTACTAAAGACAAAGTTAAATGTGAATGTGTTATGCTAAAACTTATCCTCTAAAATGCTTTGTACCTATGTGACCATGTATGTTGAAATACTAGAATGAAATGTTTGACATTGCAGTAAAGATGACTAAATGGCATTGTAACTTGGACCTACTGTATTTTCTAATTTCCCTTGTTATTCTCAGCATGCTTGTCAAACAGAAGTAGAGGCAGAAGACTCATGGGATGGTCATCTTATTCTACCAAAACCCTGGTCTTATCCCTTCTTGGGTTCTGTATTGAATGAACAAGGGAATTGTTCTTGTATTTGTAAAATATAATGATGTTTGATGGCAATGCAGAATGGGTGAAGAGAGAAGGAAATTGTCCTTAAAAGGATATGATATTGTCATGATAAACTCAGAAATCAAAGCAAAATAAAACAATGTTCTTTTCTTTATCTTTCTATTGTTATGACAAAAATAATCAAGGGCAAAATTCAAGGTCAAGTTTCCTTTATTTTATCTTAATGGTGATAGCAAAGCCAAAACAAAATGGAAAATGGATGCTAGGTAACATATGAATGCAATGCGAAAGAAAAATTCAACTATAACTAAATGATCAAATGCACCTAAATGATCAAATGCCGAGATAGATATGCCATGTAAAACTTGGACCCTCTTTTTTGAATGCAATTAAAGCTAAATTATATTTAGCAAACTAAATCCTAATATTATACTAACGAATTATGTCAAAGATGCACATTAAGATTTTTTGGTTTTTTTTTTTCAAATGCAATCTAAATGACCAAGATGTATTAGCTAATCTAAATTAAGAGTGGACTTAACATGACCAACGTGCCCCTGAATATGCAAATGACCAAAATGCCCTTAGTGTAAAAATGACCAAAATACCCCTGAACATGTGAATGACCAAAATGCCCCTGGGTGACCCTAAAGCCAAATAAGAAACCAATTGATTTATATTAAAGGATACAGGACAAGAATGGGTGTCTACAGCTGCCCCTCTTTGTGCGCTTGCTAACTATCGAGAAGTGTGCAAAGAAGTAGTTTGCATACTTTTTGGGAGTTAGAAAGTGCGCAAAGAAGTAGACACCTGCCCTTATTGCCAAGAAATACATTTGCTTTTCTTCTTACTTCGAAATGGATCGTCTTCCGATCAGCTTCTTTGAATTGTCTTCCAATTCAATCTTCAGGGAATCGTCTTCCGAATCAACTTCTCTGAATTGTCTTCCAATCCAATATTAAAAGGACCGTCTTCCGCTTATCCTTTGAACTGTCTTCCAATTCAATCCTGAGAAAATCATCTTTTGATACTCTTTGAAAAGATCCCTTTGAGGAATTTCATTTGAGAAAGTGGTCTTCCAACACATTTGAGGAGATTGTCTTCCAATCAATTTCTAATTCTGAAAATCTTCCTGAAAAATCGTCCTTCGATCGGCTTCTGGATATCTAAATCTGATAAGCCTTCTTCTAATTGAATTCTGAAAATTTATTTCTAAATAACCGTCTTCCGATGCATCTCTTAACAAGACCATCTTCTGATCAACTTCTGAAAATTTTTGAGAAACCATCTTCTGGCATACTTTTTGACAAGATCCTCTTCCGATCAACTTCTGAAAACTCTTGAGAAAACATCTTCTGGTGTACTTTTTTATAGGATCATCTTCCAATCAACATCTGAAAACTCTTGAGAAACCATCTTCTGGTGTACTTCTCGACAAGATCAGCTTCCGGTCAACATTTGAAAACTGTTGAGAAAACAATCTTCTGGTGTACTTCTTGACAAGATTGTCTTCCGATCATCTTCTGAAAATTGTTGAGAAACCATCTTCTGGTGTACTTCTTGACAAGATCGTCTTCCGATCATCTTCTGAAAATTGTTGAGAAACCATCTTCCGGAGTACTTCTTGACAAGATCGTCTTCCAATCATCTGACAATTCTTTCTGGTAAACCGTCTTCTGATGTATTCCTTGATGAGATTGTCTTCCAATTTACTCATTGAAAATTCTTTCTAGCAAGCCGTCTTCTGGTGTATTCTTTAATGAGATTGTCTTCCAATCAACATTTGAAAAGTCTTTCTAGCAAACCGTCTTTCGGTGTATTCTTTAATGAGATTGTCTTCCAATCAACATTTGAATATTCTTTCTAGCAAACCGTCTTCCGGTTTACTCCTTAATGAGATTGTCTTCCAATCAACATTAGAAAATTCTTTCTTGCAAACCGTCTTCCTATGTATTCCTTAATGAGATTGTCTTCCAATCAACATTTGAAAATTCTTTCTAGCAAACCGTCTTCCGATGTTATTTCTAAAATTCTTCTAAGAAACCGTCTTTTGGATCATCTTTGATTATCCTTTGAACATTACTTTCCGAGAGAAAAGTCCATTGTTGTTCTATTTTGAAAAGATTGTCCTCCGATCAACCTTTTACAAGTCCATTCGCCCTTCTCTTCTCTAGCATTCCTTGCTCATTGACTCTTATTGAGCTCCCCTTACTCATCTTAATACCTTTGTCTCTGATATGCTGACTATTTGTCATTATATGAGCTCTGGCCCCAATTGAATCTGATCGGTTGTCAGCAATCATAAAAATAATCCCCACAAAATCCTAACTAAGTAGATAGGGCAAGCAGGGGTTGATCCCACAGAGAAGGGGAATAGACTTTATCCAAAGATGCAATCCTCAAAGAACCTCTCATAGTTTTGCGTAAAAACAGGAGATTGAAAGTAACAATTAAAAAGAAAGCAATTAAACTAGAAACAGAGCAAAATAAATTAAATCTAGATCTATGGCAATTAATAAAGAAAACAATAATTAAAAAGCATACTTCTTCTCCAATGGTAGAAAAAATCAAATTGATTATGGGTCCTTGATTTAAAAGATGAATTCAGTATTAAATCCTTGATGATAACTGACCTAGGAAAATCCTAACATGCTATTTAGATAAGATTACCGGTTAAGGCTTAAATTACCCCTTTCATTAACTTAACAAATCAATTACCGGTTAAGGCTTAAAGATTCACCAAGAAACAAAGCATTAAGTTTAACTATTTAATTAGTTCTTTCACACATGCTTAACAAGTAAAACCATACAACAATTAGATAAATCTGATCACTGGCATGCAAAACCCATTGAAGCGAGGGTTAGTCGTCAACCATTCGCTACCAAACAATCAGACTTGTGGGTTAACAATTCCGTCTGACTTAGCAATAGATCTCTCAAATTATCTCTTTACCGGCCGGAACAAATCAATAAAAATCAAGATCATGAAATAAAACAGAGTTTAACATGCTATCTATCAAAAATAAAATACCAAATTATAAGCACAAAAATCTCACCATCATCAATTGCTTGAATTCACCAAAAGATTAGAAGTATTAAGAATTTAGCTACTCATGGATTTAGGAAAATCTATGAGAGGCTTTAGAAAACTTACAAGACTTGAAGGCGAAATCTCCTCTTGAATAACCTAGGGTTGCCGCCCCTCTCTTTGCATAGAGAGGGTGGCGGCACCCTAGCCCTAAAACTAGATAAAAAACTAGAACTAGAAGAGAAAAAGAAGAAGAGAAAATTATCTAGATATTGTGTGTGTGATTTGTGTTACATAGGGTGGCTATTTATAGTGGAAATAACCCTAGGAATTCCAATTCTAAGTAGGAAAGGAGTCTAGGACGTTTTAAGGGCTAACTTAGACTCCGCGTTAGCTTAAAAGTCTTCCTAGAACCAAAATCCTAGTCAAAATAGGATCCTGTAAAATTCTGGATTCGTGCAGAGACTTCAACGGCGATTTTGGGCTTGAAGATGGCAGAACTGGGTCTTGGACTTCAAAGGAAAGTTGTAGATCTCGGAGCTAGCTTTCCAACGCCTACTCACGGGCTTAAAACAAACATCTAAGCAGAAAGCTATGATTTTTCTACCGAGACTGCGCTGAATCCTAGTCCTGTTAGGACTAGAAGCGGGAATATGCGGGAATTGGATATTTCCTTGGATATAGGAGGCACAAATTGGGTTTTTAATTCCAATTGTGGGCTTATATGGGCTGAGTATTATCCCATATAAAATATCCAAAATTCCTTAGCTTCCGGGCTTATTCCTGGCTTGTTTTCAATCCTTCGCAATTTAAGCTCCAATCTTCAATTCTTCCTCTTGAGATAATTGTTCAATAGTCTTCAAATCTTCAAATTATCTTCAATCACGAACTTCGAATCTCCAAATCCATACTCAAAATTGCTAAGTCCATATTTGAGTAAAAAGTCATCAAAATAGCTCCAAAAAGAGTGAAAAACAATAAGTTTCCACTTTTCTTGTCCTCAAGACCTAAAAACACAAATACATACAAAATAGGGTTTAATTCCACATAAAAATACCAAAAAGCATAGAAAAATGGTCATAAAAATAGGGTTTTTTTGGCTCAATCATAATTCCCCCACACTAAATCTTTGCTTGTCCCTAGCAAACTAGTGTAGAAAACTATGAACTTACTAAACTTGAGCACAAATAAGACTCTAGATTAATGCAAATCAAAATTCCATCTTAGTTTAAACCGTTCAAAAACTTTGAATACATACACATATTAAGGATTAATATAATTATGAAATCAAAATAACAAAGAATCATAAGAGTACTCAATTCAAAAGATCAATAAATGGCAAGCATCTTTATTCTTAAGTAACCATAATTAAAGTAGTTCTAATCACTTACCATTCACCACATCCTATAATTATTTCTTCCCATAAGCTTATGTCTTCATCTTTATCTCCATTACTCAAAGGAATGCATATCATGGATACAAATCAAGGGTTTTCGTGGGTTATAATAGAATTTCAAAGGGTAATTGATTTTTAGAAAATTGAGGTTACTAACCTCGAAGTGTTCACGATTTGGGGTTACTAACTCCCATTTTTTAGGCTACTAGCACTCTATAAGGACTCCTTCTTTTTATTTTTTCAGAGGGACAATATTTCTGCATTTACATGCCTCTTATCCTCTTTCCAAGGGTTACTAACTCCTTTTGTTAAAGAAAAAAGTGACAACAATGGATTGATTTTTTTTTAAAGCAGAAATACCTCTTCTCCTCTTGCATGAAAACACTTCTTTTATGAACACAATTTTTTAACGACCCTTTTATATAAGTAGTCCCCCACACTTGTTCTTGACATATCCATAACATACTTTCATAATTGTAATTTCAATAAAAATTAAACATAAGTTCTAGAAATAGGTAATCATAGAAGCAGTAAATAATAATATCATATCACAAAACTCTAATTATACCTAATTCTAAGAAATAAGATAACATGCTATAAATCAATCAATCAAATAAAGCATCCTTAAAAATTCTAAGCATTCATCAATCATAATCAAATTAATCACTTAATATATGCATGAAAAATTCCAAATTGTGCAAAATTTTCGAAAAATTTCATGGATTTCTATGCATGTAGACTCTCCATTAGACTCTCTCCCCCACACTTAAAAGACACATTGTCCTCAATGTGAATGCACATGTCTGTGTTGTGTCCCTCATAAGTGTGATGACTAAATAGATGTGTTAATGAAATACTTGACTCACAAAGAAAGTATGCATCCAATCAATTAATTCAAGCAATTCAAAGCATTAATCAAAGCAATCATAGCATAAGTCATTATAAAGATCCAAATCAAAGCATAGAAAACATTAAAAAGAAATACAAACAACTAATTCAAATCAAGGAATAGGCAACCAATCAAAGCAAAACAATGCAAAGAAAAAGTAAATGGAGATGAGTTTAAGAAAGCTTCTCTATTTATGTGGCGTGGATGGCTGGTGGCGGCTCGGTGGTTGCGCAGCTGCCAAGGTGATAACCGGTGGTTGGCTCGATCATAATTTGGCTAGGTTCGATAAAAAACCGAGCTAGCTATGTTGGCCTTTGGCTATCCCCTTCGGTGCGTTGGCTTCCATCCTTAGCTCCTCTCCATTGGGCTTTCACTCGGTTTCCTTTGCAAATGTTCAAAAAGCTCCAATTGTTTGACTTGTTTCCTTAATTTGAAATCCTAAAAAGAAAAAGAAAAACAAAACTAAAAAGAAAATTAACATGTTAGTAAATTCTTGGGTTGCCACCCAAGCAGCGCCTTTCTTTAATGTCTTTGGCTAGTTTTTACTTCTCTCCCTTTGTTAGGGTGGATCATACCACTTCAAAGCATAAAGCAAATATGATGAGATTGGAAGAATATGAGCACAAAAATATGAAGGTGAAAAGAAGAGATATGGAAAGAAATCACCAATTTTGCTGAGGGCAACTCCATGAATAGCTAGGAATGACAATGCCATCTTTGTTGCCGTGAGAGGTTGATGCAATGGATGCTTCTGGCATTCTTGATTGTCATTATTCTCGTTTTGCCTTTGGAAAGTGTCCTCGTCTTGGCAAATTTTCTTGTTCTCCAGAAAGAATTGATCCATAGGTATCCAATCCTCATATTTGATATCTCCAAAGCTCCCATGTTCAAGAAACTTGTTGATTCCCGAGAAATCTTGATCTTCATATTCCAAAAGTTGGTTATCAACAAAATCTTGCACACTTGTTTCGTTCAGCTCAAGGTGTCCAAGTTGTTCATCGTCTGGTGGCTCATCTTTTGGCTTGGCACGGCTTGGAGGAGAAGGTGGAGGGATGTCCATCTTGATATCTTCTTTCAGGGCTTCTGATTCGTCTTGTGCAATCTTGGAATCCTCCGTTGGTAAAGCTTTAACGTCGCTTGGTTCAGATTGGACAGATTCTTCCCATGATGATGTTGCCTCGATCTCTTCTTTGGAAACTTCTTTAATTGCAGCAATTAAAGGGATGTTTACCTTCTCCTTCTTTTGAAGTGAATCATCTTGGCTTTCTTCACTGCATGTCTTTCTTTGCGGCGCAAACCTTTGAGGAAACGGTGGTGGATAGTATGTGGTCTCCATCTTTTTCATCCCTTCAAATCTTGATTTAGGTCGATAAGCTCTAGGTGATGAAGTAGGTTGTTCCTTCTTGGATACAGCAACTTGTGGTGGTTCAGCAGAGAAAGCAGGTACATGAGGTGGTGCTACTGAAGGTGGAGATGGAACATCAGGCAATTCCATCTTTCGTGCATCGCATTATTGAGTTCCTTCAATTGAATTGACTCCATACTCTTGTGTCATTTTGGAGGGTGCTTGAATTAATTTAGGTGAGTGTTGACGCTCTACTTGCATCTTCAGGATTTGTGCATTTTGTTGATAGTTTCTTGTTGATTCACGAAATATGAAACTACAGTATCCAAACGCTCCATTCTTCCCTCCATCATGGCAAGAGATTCCTTCTCTTATGATCTGGTTGTCGAGTGTTCATCCATCATGCTGAATTGGTAGATGTTTTCTGCCATGGTGTTGAGCAGCTTCCTTGCTTCTTCAGGGGTTTTGAGCGTCAGACTTCCTCCACTGCCGGCATCAATGTAAATTTGATCCTCATAGAAGAGCCCATCGTAGAGATTCTGAATCAAGAGTGCTTCACTAAGGTTGTGGTAGGGACAACTTGCGCAGATCTTGTTGTACCTCTCCCAGTATTGGTGTCGGTTTTCGTTGGGTAGCTGTTGAGAAGAGCTGATTCTTTTTCTGACATCAGCTTGCTTTGTTTCTGGAAAGTACTTGTTCAAGAATGATGTCTTCAATTCCTTCCACGAAGTTATGGATTTTGGTGATAAGCTCACAAACCAACTTTTTGCTTTTCCTTCGAGAGTGATTGCAAAAGTTCGAAGCTTTGCTTGTTCTTCAGGCATCCCGGTGATTGTAGCACACTTGATAAAGAAACTTTGCAGGTGCTCATGAGGATTCTCATAGTGTTCTCCTTGGAAAATTGCCAACATGCGGATCACTCCTGGCTTCAGTTTGTAGGACATATCCATTGGTGGATAATCAATGCAGAGGGATGACACTTCACAATTGGAATTCAACTCCCTTAACGAACGTGATTGCTCCATTTGATCTTTTCCTAGAAAAATAAAAACTCAAAAGAAAAATTAGTATTAAAAGTTCTTAAACAAAAATTAAAAGCAGAAAAATAAAGGAAAATATATTTTTTTTAGAAAACGCAGAAAACTCTTTTTTTCTTTCAAAAACGCAAAACACAAAACAAATTTTTTTTTTTTCAAAAATGCAAAGACACAAAAATTAAAAACGCAAAATCAAATTTTTTTTTTAGAAAAAACACAAAAAAAGAAAATAAAAGAAAAATAGAATTTTTTTTAGAACAAAAACGCAGGGACTAAGAGAAAATTCCCAGGATTAGTCTTTTCCTTCCTTCCCCGGCAATGGCGCCAAAATTTATGATCGGTCGTCAGCAATCATAAAAATAATCCCCACAAAATCCTAACTAAGTAGATAGGATAAGCAGGGGTCGATCCCACAGAGAAGGGGAATAGACTTTATCCAAAGATGCAATCCTCAAAGAATCTCTCAAAGTTTTGCGTAAAACAGGGGATTGAAAATAACAATTAAACTAGAAACAGAGCAAAATAAATTAAATCTAGATCTATGGCAATTAATAAAGAAAACAATAATTAAAAAGTATACTTCTTCTCCAATGGTAGAATATAATCAAATTGATTATGGCTCCTTGATTTAAAAGATTAAATCCTTGATGATAACTGGCCTAGGAAAATCCTAACATGCTATTTAGATAAGATTACCGGTTAAGGCTTAAATTACCCCTTTCATTAACTTAAAAAATCAATTACCGGTTAAGACTTAAAGATTCACCAAGAAACAAAGCATTAAGTTTAACTATTTAATTAGTTCTTTAACACATACTTAACAAGTAAAACCATACAACAATCAGATAAATCTGATCACTGGCACGCAAAACCCATTAAAGCGAGGGTTAGTCGTCAACAATTCGCTACCAAACAATCAGACTCGTGGGTTAACCGAAACCCTAACTGCTTCCAAAGATCGACAACCCAAACCACCGCTTCAACATTTCAATCACCACCTCTGACTCTAAAAGCCCTGAATCTCCCTAGAAACTTTGCTTCCTTCCTCCTTTGTTTCTTTAACCCTAGATTAACGCCGCCGAGACCCCTCACCACTGCTACTTCGACTTCTTGTCTAAAAAGAAACAGAGGGTCCTTGCTCTTCCCCGTGGGCTCTACCGAATCCCAAATCAGGTAAGTTACTGCTATAATCCTTTCTGCTGCTATGGACCCTAATTTAGTGAAAGAGAAGGCTTATAGGAAGAAACAACTTCTTTACATTTTGGTGTGTGTGCGTAAAAGATGAAGAGGGAAAAAAATTAAGGGGAGCAATTCAGAGAGAAAAAGCTCAACTTGTGTGTGATAATGGAGGTGTGTAGTGGGAGAGAATCTGTGTATTTTCAGTGTGTGTTTGGTGTAGTATCTTTGAGAAAAAGGCTAGAGGATTTCTTTTTGAGGAGGGAGGCTGTGTTTTTTCTTGCTTTTAGTCTCTGTTTTTGGTATTGTCTAGTGTGTAATGTGTGTGATTTGTTGTGAGGCCGAGAGATTCTGGAGAGAAAAAAAAATGGGGAAGATGAGAGAGGGATCCTGTTTGTTGAGAGGGACTGGTGTGTTCAAGTGTCCATGAGAGTAGGAAAAAAATGAGAGAGAGGGATCTGTTCTCTTTGTGATCGAATTTTTTTGAGAGATTGTTGAAGGTCAGTGGAGTGTGTGAGTCAAGAGGGAGTGGTTGTTGTGTGAGCCAAAAAAAATGTGGGAGAGTGGAGATGACTCGAGAATGAATCGGAATATGGGAATGAATCTGTCTGTGAGAAGGTTCCAGACAGGATAGTCTCTAACTAATTCCTTTTCTTGTGGCCAGGTCATTAAAAGGATAAGAATGAGGAGGAAATGAGCTGGTCAGTAACCGTTTTTTGATTCCCCTCCCACCTCAAGGTAATCTCTTCTTCTTTTGGTAGTTAACTGTTTTGGCTAAGATTTTCTGCTTTGAATGCATTGGCATTTTGTGTGTTTCCTGCTGAATTGCCTGAATTGAGCTTGCTAGATGTTGCTTGCATTTTCTGAATTGTGGTTGTTTGTAAATTTGGTGCTCACTGTTTATTGAGCACATTAGGGTGAAATTTGGTCTAGAAAATGCAGCAACATCCTGACCTTGGTATATGGTTCATGTGTGCACGAGGTCGACAAGCTTAATCAAAAGCATCTAAGGCAAGTTGCTTGATCATTGGAACCATTTTAAGGGAACACCAAGCGCTTGAAGAACAAGAGCCAATTTATAAGGGACATGAGGTGCACAAGGAAATGTGGAGTCATGGCATCCCATTTTTAATGTATTGAACCTAAGAAAATAAAATCTTTTTTTGTATTTTTGCTATTTCCATTTTTTGTATTTTTGTAACATATATGAGCTAGGACTTGAAAATGCAATAATAAAAAAATGAACATTCTCCCCTTTTTTATTTTCCATTCACATTTTTTGGATTTTTTTTGTATTTTTGGATTTTTGAACCTAATCAAATTAAAATGCAAATGCTATGTGAACTAAATTGCTAAAAATTATGAATCGACTCAAATGCTTCCTAATTGCAAATTAAGAAACAAAAATGATTTAAACAAAGGATTAAAATGCAACAACACTAAATCACTAAATGAAGCTAAGCCATGAAATATGCAAAAATACTAAAGGTGCACATGCTAAGATTTTTTTGTGTTTTTCAAATGCCATCTAGATGACTAAGAATGAATTAACTAATCTAAATTAAAAGTGAACCTAAAATGACCAAAATGCCCTTAGTGTAAAAGTGACCAAAATACCCCTGGACATGCAAATGACCAAAAATGCCCCTAAATGACCTAAGTGCCAATTAAGACACTTTAATGCTTTAATTACGCTTAAAATGTATTAACATTTGTCTTTTGCCGAGATGAAGGGCCTTTCGGATAAATGTACTCGGGTACGAATTTCCGGGAGTCCTTTCTAGACCGATCTCTTTCGTAAATACCCCCATAATGCGTGGGAAGGGTTTACGGAATTGATTTTCGGGTAGACTCGTGTTAATGCATACAAATAAAAAATAAAAAAAATGACCTTTCACGCATTTAAAATGTCATTCATGCGAGTTAGCCCAAATAAGAATCATTAAACAATCGTATTTCACTATGACGGGTGGGTTCCAAGTAAATGTACTCGGGTACGAATTCTTGGATCCCGCTTCGAGATTGGATTATTCCCGAAATACCCCCATAATGCGTGGGAAGGTTCTCGGGTTAATTTCAAGTATATCGTTGTTGACTGATTAATTAAACTAAAATATACCAGTCCATGCATCATCTGCATTCAGTCTTACTTTTCTTTCTAAGATTAAGCATAATCAAGAAAATACAAAAAGATCATTTTCCTCCAAAAAGCTTTTTCAAAAGACAGTGTTCTCTTATTCGATTTTCAAAATTAAGAAATGGGTAATTTCAGAATTTTCAAGGTAAGCATTTTCAAAAAAAAAAAAGGTTTTTTAATTAAGCAATCCAAAAGAAGATTTTGGAAGAGAATCGTAACAGAATTAATCGACGGTGTTCGATTATATTCTTCGAATTCTCGACATTGGTTTTCAAAAATGGTTTTATTTTCTTTTATAACCCTTTTTCCTCTAATAATCAAGATTTAAAAGCAACCTTTATTATTAACCCATTAGATTTAGTTTAGACTAGAGGTACCGTCGTTTGACGGGCATCTCGGGGGTGTTAATCCTTCCCCGAGCGTAACCGACTCCCGAACCCATAGACTCTGGTTAAGCAGACATGGTTAGGTTTGGTACTTCCTTCGCCAAGCCTAGGTTAGTATTAAACTTAAGATAGGTGGCTAATCACACCTTAAAAAAGATTTGTGGCGACTCCTCCTTACCAACGTCGTCTCGGCAGGGTTCCCCGGACCCGAACGTTTCGACAGCTTGGCGACTCCACTGGAGACTTTAGAGAGTCAGGCCTCACGTAGTTTAAACATGACCTATTGTTAATAAAAATGGTTGCTTTGTTTTGTTTGTTTTGATGTTTATTGCTTTTATGCTTTGATATTTCTGCTATTTTCACTCATATCTTGTTGTTTTCTTTGTTTCTTATTGTGGTTAGTTACTAGCACTACCAGAAAATCAAGCAACAGTCACGGAGAAATTCCGTTACAAAAGCTTGAAATCCGTTACTGATAGACGTTTGTAACGGAATAGTCACGGAATTTCGTTGACACCGATACCCTCGTTACTAATTCAATTCTGTGACAATTTTTGTTGATCTGTTACAATTTAGTAACAGTATTTTTGTTACTGATACAATAAAATCTGTGACTACTTTTCGATAGCTCGGGCAGCTGCCCGTTGTTTTAATCCGTTACAAACAATAAAATATTGTTACAATTCTGTTACAAAAAATCTGTGACAAATATGGACAAATGTAATCTTAGAATTGTTACAATTCTGTTACAAAATTTGTGTTCATCATGATTCATTCCCGTTACAAAACAGTAAATCTGTCACTGATTCTGTCACTAACATATACCAATTCTGTTAGAAGATTTGTAACAATTTTGTTACGATTCATTTATTGTGCAATAAGCCCCAAAACAAATCACAATTCCCTATTTAATCCATAATAATCGAAAACAACATCAATATAAATTTGACAATTACACCATCATTTCCCAGAAGACATATATATATATATATGTAGAGTATAACTACAATTTCATCAATTCCATAAGATATGTATGCATTAAGTACTAACAAAGGCATAAGTCTTAATGCCAACGGATTACTAAGCAAAATAATTGGCCATTATATAACCATATATCATCAATATGAGCATATCAAAATTAAAATCTACCTAAAGCACAAGTTTGGTGTTCACCTAGATAAACTAAAATATATCTAATTATACTTAAGAATTCATAAAACATACTCTATGTGAAATCTGTCAATTTGAAGCATCATCTTGCCCTCCATCCACATCACCACCACTACCATCAACCTCATCCTCACCATCAGTCCTTGCATCCTCTCCATCACCATAATCATCACCGTCCATTAAACCATCTTCAAAAGTTGATAGATGAGGAAGTTGGAAACCCAAAGCTTTCAAGGCATCTTGAAGATGTTTTGGTAAGATTCCCTCCAATGCTCGCTTCACCATTTCTTCCACTTGTGATTGAGAAGCTTGGCTGCAATTTGAAGGAGAGGGTATAGATGTGGAAGATCGATAAGGTTGTGAAAGCCCCATTATCACTCTAGGATCCTCCCTCCCGAATCCATACAAGTAGCCATGTCCAATGCCTCAAACTACTTTGGACCATATTTGGGGATCAAAGTCATGAGTAGCAACA
>AWUE01021930.1:0-71950 GCA_001974825.2 Corchorus olitorius
TTGGTTTGTTGGTTTGGCTAACGTCTAATCCCATAATCGATGTCCAAGTCTTGGATGCTTAAAAAAGCTTGGTGGTTAATTAATATCAATTGAAGTGCTCGCCTACCCAATCAACCACGAACCAGCCACACCCAAAACCCCTTACGAACCCTAAATTTTGAGCCAAGACGCAGAGTTGAAAAGGCTTTAAGAAAAGAGAACTTACTAGGATTTTGGGAGAGAATGAGAATGTCCACGATTAGAGACGGATTGCAGAGCGGCAGAGTCCAATGTCGCTTGACGGTGGCTTTGAATCTCGGCGCTTGGTCTGGACCTTCAGTAATGCAGGTGTCGGAAAGAAGAGTAAAGCAACGATGGGGGTGGTTTAAGTTATAAAAAAAAAGAAGAAGAAAGGGAGTTTCGGGTGTAGTTGGTTCGTGGGGGTTTGGTGGTGTTTAGGGAAACGGCAGTGACATTTTTTCTGCTAAGGAGAGTCGACAAAAGGAAAGGGAGAAGTTCAGGGGAAAAAAACAAAACCTGGAATCTTTATATATCCCATGAGCTGTAACGGATATTCTGTCACAAGCCTGCTACTACATATACTATGAAATTTGACTTCTTTGCTAAAAAAAATGCCGCCTATTTTTTGTTTAACAAAATTTTCCCACTCAAATAAACCCGCCTATTTTTATTTCCCAATAATTTTCCCTCTAAATACTTGTTACAACTCTGTTACAAATGCTGTTACAAGGGGTAAATTGTCACAGAACTTTTAACTTAAAACTTTGTTAAAAAATACTGTTACAATATTTCTGCTGACAGTATCTACCCGGAAATATATATTGTCACAATTCCGTGACTACTTCTGTGACAGCCAAACAGTAACAAAAGTTATAACAGTATTTCTATCACAAAATTTGGCGGCCAATATTTTTTTCCCGCTCAAATAATAATTGTTACAGAATTGTAACAATTAATGTACCCCGTGACAATTTTGTAACAAAATACATCATAGTTGTTTGTTACAACACATCTAAAAATCTTATCTCATTAGTTATGTAACAAGTTTGTTACAGTTCTGTTACAATGACCAAGTTTTGTAACAGAATTTTTGTAACAGAAAATTTTCCCGATACTGTTGCTTGATTTTCTGGTAGTGTAGGTCTGTCAGGTGTAGTTTTAGGGCAATGGTAGGTTGTTCCTTCACACACGTGACTTATATTGCATCTGGCATTTACATTTTCGCCACCTTGATTAGATTTTGGGAGGTATAATAAGCAAGCCTTTGTGGGACTACAGGTTGTGCGAAAGATCTCCACCCAATGAGACCTTACCGGGTTAAAATTGGGAACCTCTTAGGTTTGAGTAGACCAAGCCAACATATGAGTTGGTACACATAAGGAACATCTCTTACCCTTACCTCTCGTTTTTCGAAATAAGGACTGTAGAGAGAGTAGCCCCTTTTACTCTCAATAAATAGACCACCCGCCCCAAGGGCATTTTCGTCCTTTTGACTTTTCGGGAAAATAAAAAGGTTTTGTTATTCAAGAATAAAAAGGGGCATGATTTTTCTTTAAGATTTTTAGCGATATTTTTCTGTTCCGTTACTAATGAGTTTTTGTTTCTTCCCTTTTGTTTGTGCACCTGCATTGGCATAACCTATTTGTGTTGCAGGGTTCATCTTTACGTATCATGACATCATTTTTGCATCCTCATGCATTCATATGTTCCATAATTGATCATGCATATCTATGACATTCATTTGTTTATCAATATATTGCCATGTTATGTTGTATTATCATACACATTCCTATAGTTGGTCAAAGTATCATAATATTCATTTGTACATACGTTCATGCATCCATCTTGCATTATCACAATCATTTTAGAGTTGATGCATCCTTGTACATAGTTCGTCTAACGAGATCATGTGTAAATATCACTTATTCAGTTTTTGTTATGCATTAATTCAGTTGTTTCGTCAGAAGTCTGGAATTATTGAGGAAGTATGGGCAGTCCACTGGAAGTTTGGGTGCAACAATTGGAGTTTGATCAGAGGGTGATGGAAAAGGACATAATCAAGCTGAAGTGTAAGCAAGAAGAATTTGCTGAGGAGGTTGGCAAGCTAAGGGGGCACATTCTAAAGTTGCTGATAAAGGGTGGAGATTTGGAAGGGGATCAGGAACTCCTTTCTTTGGAAAACCGGCGAAGCAAATCCACCCTAGCTATGGGAAGTCAGAACATGCCAACGAAACAGCTACTAGCTCAGACAAGGCAGAGAGCTTGGGAAAGATCGCAAAAGGGATGGATGAGTTGACCAAGCAAGTGGAAGAGCTCAAGTCTTACATGCTAAACGTGGAATCTTTCGGTGTAAGGCAACTATCGAACAACTTTGTCCAACTAAGTGACCCACCTTTCTACCTTCCAGCTTGTCACTCACCAAACCCCGGTCAAGGTAGGAACCCATCTGACTTTTATCAGCCTCGACCTTATCATCAGCCAAGTGTCCGGCCAAACACTCCATTTAGATCACCCATCCATAGGCCAAAATCCCAGCCAAAGTCCCAACCTCCAAGTCCAAAAAGGGAACCTGTTGAGTTTATGGATTGGATACCGATCCCCTACACTTATACTGAGCTATTCCCTCAGCTTTTGCAACAAGGTCTGATTGCACTCCTACCTCACGCCAACCCCATGAGGCATCCACGACCAGCACGGTACAATGTTGACGCTTACTGTGCTTATCACTCGGGAACTCAAGGTCACTCTACTGAAAATTGCCCAAGGCTGAAGGAAGAGGTGCAAAAGTTGATTAGAGAGGGGAAATTAGCCTTTGAGGCAGATGAAAATCGCAATTTCAGTCAAACTATACCATCTAAGTTTGGGGAAGCCTTAGGAAATACTTACTGACCTCGTCATGAGAGGCTCGAATTGCACATGCTCATATTGAGGATATTAAGAGGGGTCGTTTAAGTTTTAGTCATTTTTGTATCCACTCTTGTATAAAGTTAAGAAGTAGAGTATAATGGTACAATGTAATGGTGGTTGCTATCAATGAAAAAGGAGGTTCTCCGAGTTCAGTTCAATCCATCGTTTGTTTGTGCAAATTCACTCTTTCAAGGCATCATACATCCATTTTTGCCTCATGCATTCATTTATCATGGCATTCATTCATGCATCCCATTAAGCCTTAGCATCGTTTCACAATAAAAGAGCAGTACTGCTTATCAATAGACAGATTGCTGATGGTTCTTGAAATTTGTTCCAGTTTTTGGAGGAATACCGGAAAAGGGACAATGGAAGGAGGGCAGTTAACTGAATACCAGCAGATGAAGAAGGAGAATGCGGAATTGCGAAAGCAGATGAGCGTAATGGAGCATCAGCTAGTGGAATTGAAGGGAAAAGCGCTGCAAAAAGATCATCCAGTGTCAGAGGGGCAGGACATGACAGTAGACGGTATTGGCATGGGGCAATCTGGAAGTGCTGAACCCAGCCAAGTCAATCCCAACCAGTCCAGTTCTCCGCTTGTTTTCAAAAACCCCATTCGTGCCTAAACCGCCAACTGATACCTCATACCTCTTCAACCAAGCCAACTTCAGGTCAAGAAAGGTTAAAAACAGGAAAAAGCCAGAATCAAGGAAGGGTCAAACTGGCATGCAGAGTGGCATAGAAGCACCGTTAGGCAGCTTTAAAGGACAACAGTTTGATCGCTCGGGACCGTATAATCCATACCCTCCTTATTATCTTTATCCACCACTTCCACCAACAAGCTCGTATGTGAATCAAAATCCTTGTCCATACCAATCGGTTCCTCAACCCAGCTTCCAATCTTATGAGTATCCTCGAGAATCAAGGAAAAGGCCAGTATCTTCACTTGGTTCGGAAACCAACCATTCCAAGGGACCAACAAAAGGGGTACATGTCTCACCAGGATAGATTCCAGTTTGCCCAAATTCCTATGACTTATACGGAATTGCTTCATCAACTCATCCAGCAGGGCCTTGTGGAACCAGTGTATGTGGAGCCCATGCAACCTCCTTATCCTGTGTGGTATGATCCCAATGTGCAATGTGAATA
Source organism: Corchorus olitorius (assembly GCA_001974825.2). NCBI lineage: Eukaryota > Viridiplantae > Streptophyta > Magnoliopsida > Malvales > Malvaceae > Corchorus > Corchorus olitorius. The sequence goes on from AWUE01021930.1 coordinate 4,057, forward strand.
CCATATGAATGTTCAAGGTCATTCGACAGAGGATTGCACCAGTTTGAAGAAGAGAATACAAACATTGATCAAAGCAGGGTTGTTGAGTTTCTAATCAGAGCATGGTTAACATGGATGGTTATCTGAGTAAAGGGAGCAGCAGAGATTGGTTTCAGATTAGGATCCCTGATGTTTCTGCCCAAGAGCATTAGGATAGTTGTGTGGGCTTTTGTTTCACTTCGTAGTTTTTGTAATAAAATAGATGGATTTCATGGCTCAGAGCATTGTCACATCATTCGTTATCATACATCATTTCTCAAAGCATTTTTAATTTCACAGACATTGATGTTACGGACAGAGCCGACGACTATCCTGAAAATGGTTACGGACAAAGTTAATCTACTTTGAAGCTCTGCAAATCTTGAAAATGGGTGCCAAGCAGGGGCATTTTCCTTACCTTTTCCATTTACCTTCAAACATGCATTTGGAAGATATGGGAACTCTTTGTAAATATTTGCATAAGCTTGCATTAAAGGATAATGATAATAAAGGGAGAGTTTCTTCACGTAATCAATCATATGCTTTTGAAATGGATTGGTGTTTACCACTCAAACTGAATCAAGCGTGTTTGCGGAAGGGTCAATGGCCTTTATCTGGACCATGAGCAAATGAATGATGAATTTTAATCAAAATCTTCAAAATCAGTTTTAATCAAAGCTTTGATTTCGAGTTGTGAGTAAAAGAATGACGGTGATTTAATCAAAAGCTGTTTCAAAATTAGTTTTGGTCAAAACAATGATTTCGAGGTGACTGAATCCATGTTTTCAAAAAAAAAAGGGTTTTAAGGAGACGACATGATTGGCGTCAACACTGCTCCCACGCTTCGCATTCTTTCAAACCTCGGTTAAGCCCATTCTCTTTGAACCCAATATTGAGGTCCTGTTTTCTTCTGAAGGGGCAATTTGGTCATACTATTAATCTTGTTACAATGTTTTGAAAGAAAAATGATTGAATTTCAATTTTCTCAATGTCCCTTAAATCATCCAGGTTAATTTTCAACATCCCAAACATTTCTTTCAACCAGAAGAAGCAGTGCACAATTCAAAGAGTGCAAATCAATTCGCTTAGGTTCATCATTAGGAAGGTCATTTCAATGAAGGGTGGTATAAATTTTTGTCATGATTTCCCAATAATAAAAAATATAAAAAAGGAAGAAAGGAAAAAATGAAAAAGAAAATGAATAAAGGCACTTGGAATATCTGGAGGAGTCCAACAAAATGGTTTTCAAAAGAGTCATGGTTTTAAAGAAGATTTTGATAGAATTGATTTTCAAAAATGATTTTCGAAACTCGTTTTCTCGAGGAATGCTCTTCAATGAAGATGTTCAATCTTGAAGTGATAAATGGCCTTCTTTCATATTCCCTTCACTTGTAGAAAAATATCCGTTGTTGTCCCCTTTGAGCCTAATTGATTTTTTTTCAGATAAACCCTAATCAAGGATCACCCTCCACATTGGGGGGCAAAAGTGAAAAAGGATCAGCATCGAAAGAAAGGGTGTGCATTCAATATTTGAATAGGGCATCCCGATAGTGATTGAGTCCACTCCATCAAGAAATTCAAAAAATAAAATAAAAAAATCAATCAAAAAATCAAATTGAAGTCAATAAAAAAAAATCAAATCAAATCAAAATCAAAAGAGAATTGATTGATGGAGCAAAGGACAATTGGTATGATAAGATCCTTCACATGACAAAAGATGATCCTCGGTTCAAATACCCTCAAACACATTTTTGAGCCTTTATATCCTTTCTTTGGCAGCCCAGAACCCTAGCCTACATTACGTGCCTAATAAAAGTCCATCTTTGATCAAGTGAGGACATTCGAGAAGAGATATTTCCTCAACAAAAATAACAGTCCTTTTTGCAAAATGTTTTGGGTCAAAACTTTTTAAAAGAGTTTTCGGGTGAATTTAGAGTTTTCCAAGTGCAAAAAAAAAAAAAAAAGAGCTCTAGTGTGAAAACCCGAAAGGGCAGTATAGAGCAAGAATGGGGAATCAAGGAGTCACCCACAGTGTCAACGAAGAAATGGAAAGATGACACTTCTATCATAGTGAGCAATGAGTTACTTTCAAGCATCAAACGCTTCAGCTCTGCCAAAGGAGCCCAATTCTTCGAAGCCATACCTCTCTTCGACAAATTTTCAAATCTCAAACTTTTCATTGAGTGTTGACTCAAATCATGTCTCCGAAAAAAGTTTTCAGAACAAGAAGTTTTACAATAAAATTGCTTTCCATTTATCAGTTCAAGATCAAAATTCGCTTTTCAAAGTAGGATTACATTCCATTTGTGAGTCTCAAGATCAAAATTCGCTTTTCAAAGGACATTGAAGTGGTGACCACCAATTCTCTTCAGAGTTCAAGTTTAACAAAGTTTTCAGAGAAAATGAGTTTTTCTTCCAGCCTAACTGTTTGGGGCATACATTTCATAAGGATCGTATTGGGGCAATATTTATGAATTCATGACATGTTTCGAAGAGTTTCACTTACATGATAGACATCCACATTTTAACTTTTAGTCGAATTTTGTTACAGAGATGATACGGGAATGGATACAGGGAGTAGTGGGATAAGCAAAAGAATCTTTCAAAGCATATTATTCAAGTCAAATCTGGGGCAAAGAGGGAGACCTCAGCATGAGCAAGAAAGCAAATTCAAGGACAAATCAAGAAGAATAGAAATGAAACAAAGTTAAGAAAGCAAAGATTCAAAGCAACAGTCAAAAAGTTTCAATCACAACATCAGACTTAGAGTTATTTTTCAAGTTGACCGTGCATTGGTCCTTTTCATCATTAATTCAGAAGTTTTCAGTTTCAACCTCAGACTCAGAGTTATTTTTCAAGTTGTTTTTCAAAGTTGACCGCAAATTGGTCCCTTTTCATCATCAATCAAGGAGTTTTCAATGACAACATCAGATTCAGAGTTATTTTCCAAAGGTATTTTCTTCCAAAATCACTTCCATGTGGTTCAAATTCAATTCTCAAAATTTTGCATCGGTTCCATCCGAAAACATAGGCTTTTCCACAAGCCGAACTCGTTTCCATACGAGTCAATTATCAATATGGGCTTTTCCACAAGCCAAACTCGTTTCCATACGAGTCAATTATCAACACAGGCTTTTCCACAAGCGAAACTCGTTTCCATACGAGACAATTATCAACACCGGCTTTTCCACAAGTCAAACTCGTTTCCATACGAATCAATTATCAACACCGGCTTTTCCACAAGCCAAACTCGTTTCTATACGAGTCAACTATCAACATAGGCTTTTCCACAAGCCGAAGTCGTTTCCATATGAGTCAATTATCAACACGGGCTTTTCCACAAGCCAAACTCGTTTTCATACGAGTCAATTATCAATATAGGCTTTTCCACAAGTCGAACTCGTTTCCATACGAGTCAATTATCAATATAGGCTTTTCCACAAGCCAAACTCGTTTCTATACGAGTCAACTATCAACATAGGCTTTTCCACAAGCCGAACTCGTTTCCATACGAGTCAATTATTAACATGGGCTTTTCCACAAGCCGAACTCGTTTCCATACGAGTCAATTATCAACACAGGCTTTTCCACAAGCCAAACTCGTTTCCATACGAGTCAATTATCAACAGAGGCTTTTCCACAAGCCAAACTCGTTTCCATACGAGTCAGTTCTCAACATAGGCTCTTCCACAAGCCAATCTCGTTTCCATACGAGTCAATTATCAACATAGGTTTTTCCACAAGCCAATCTCGTTTCCATACGAGTCAATTATCAACATAGGTTTTTCCACAAGCCAAACTCGTTTCCATACGAGTCAATTATCAATATAGACTTTTCCATAAGTCAAACACGTTTCCATATGAGTCAAGCTTTACTTCCAAGATCCTGTTCGAGGATCTCTTTGCTTTGAATTTCATTTCCGGAGGCTGCTTTGAGTTTCTTATTTTAGGATTCTTTTCCAGTTCTTGTTTTATTTTCTCTATTTGATAAAATTGGTGTCCACGTCTTTGCGCACTTTCTAACTCTCAGAAAATATACAAACTACTCTTTTGCACACTTCCTGATAATTAGAAAGCACGCAAAGAGAGGCAGCTGTAGACACCCATTTTTGTCATATATCCTTTATTTAAATCAATTTGTTGCTTAATTGGCATTAGGGTCATCTAAAGGAATTTTGAGTCATTTTCAAAATCCAGGGGCATTTTGGTCATTTGCACATTCAGGGGTATTTTAGTCATTTTGCACGTCCAGGGGCATTTTGGTCATTTCCACTCCATTGCTCAAGTTAGCACGTCCATTTTATTGTTTAAATCTTCAGTAGATTGCATTTTGAATTCAAGGAAAATTCCAAAAAAATTGTTGTGTCCTTTTGCATATTTGTATCACATTTTCGCATATTAATCTCACATTTGCATTTACATGATCCCAATTAGTAATCGAGCCTTGATACTTTGGTCACTTGGCTTAGTGCAGAATCAATTGGTAAACCCACTTTGGGTCATATTAATTCAGTTGGATTATAGCTTGCATGTTTAGAATTAGAAATTGCATTTTCAATTTTCATATAGCATTGTTATTACAGAAAATACAAAAAATGGAAATAGCAAAATACAAAAAAAGAGGAAGATTTTGGTTTTCTTAAAGATTCAATACATGTATACATATTTACAATGGATAGGATGCTAGGATTACAGAAGAATTTCATGCCCTTGTTTCTCTGCTGATTGGTTCTTACCTTCAATCACTTTGTGGATCCTCAAAGATGTCTCAGTGACCAAGTGTCTAGAAGCAATAACCTTCAAATCAATGCTTTGAATTATAGAAGCAATCGTAATGTTCATGGTGGCATAAGCCAAGTTCTTACAAGGGCAGGCTCTCCTTCCACCTCCAAAAGGAATAAGCAAACAAAAGTCAACAAATTGAAAGCATCTAGAAGAGCTACAGAGAGAAATTATCTGAAATTACCTCACATTGCCAACCCATTTGGAGAGCTTGAAGAGTGAGAGTCCCTGCCACCTCACCTCCCATGCACCTCAATCCTATCTCAACTAATTCGTTGAGCAACTTGCACAAAAAGAGAAGGGAATTAGTTAGAGAAAAAAGGGGAAGAGAAAACAGAAAACTCTCCTCGTTCATCTCCCCTAGCGGACACAATACATACAGATTTCTCTCTTGGACACTGGGGGGACCTTGGCACTCTCAATCCTTCCCTTTCCCTCTCCTTTTACACAAACATACTCCCTGGACACTCCCTGGAAAAAAAAAAGAATTGGGGGGAACCAAAAAAGAGAAAAAACAGAAAAAACCTCTCATCTGTCCACTCTCTAGCTGATAGAACCTTCCCTCTCTCAATTTCTCGCACACACTATACAGTCACTGATCTTCTCCACCCCATTTTTCGAGCACTTCTTCACAGACATACACTGAATTTCACACACCGATTCTAAAAACAACAGAACTTCTTGCTCCCTCCTTCTACCCCCAGATTCTCCCCTCACACTCGAACACACTGCACACTACATAGATTCTACACCCACTGAGAAAAATAAAAAAATCCCTCGGTCCTATTCGAAAAAAAGGAAGCTTTCTGTCAAAAACTCATCATTAGTCAGCCATAGAAAGCGAAAAAAAAAGAAGAAAAATGAGTTCAAACTAGGGTTCTTAGAAATGAGATTGGGGATTTTTTGATTTAAGGTTGCTTACCTTAAATAAAGCCAAGCAATTGATGAAGTGCAGAGCGTAGGACAGAACCCAGGAGCGTGAGACCGATTCGACAGTGAAATCATCGGAATCCGGGTGTCAAAGGATCGGATTGTTGTTGAAGCTACTCAAAGCTTGAAGCTTTCGGGTTGAGGAGGCTTATGGGGTGTTTGGAGGCGGTCTCAAGTAAAGGGGAGTGATGGGTTCGTTGAATCCGGCAGATCAGATGGCTAGAATTTCTAATCAGCGGTAAAGGGTTGACGAGGGAAGGCCCATTCGAGAGAGGAGGCTCGTGAGGAAGAAGAAGCAGATTAAAAGGGAAGGCTTTAAGGGCAAAACGACGCCGTATTTGGTAAGAGTTGTTGGGAATTAAGCCTTCAAATTTTCATCTCTTTTAATTTGATACATTGCTTGATGATTTTAAGTTTTTTTTGTTTTTGCTTTTATTGACTTCAATTTGGGCATATGGATGATTCCTCTAGTCAATTTGGTGTGAGTTTTATTGAATTAATTAATTAGCTTTAAATGGTAAGTGTAATGAAGATTTAGGCTTTTAAATTGCCAATTAGTTAATTTTAAGAGAAAAAATCATGTTAAAGTTCATGTCTTTGAGGATTAAATATTTGTTTCATGATAAAAATTAAACCTTTTGTTCAAAAATAGTAATAATTGGAAGTTGCCTTTGCTTGGAACTTTTTAGATTCAATTTGAATTTAAGAATTCAAGTGTTTTATTTAAAATTTTGATTTTTGGAGCTGGAAATGACTCATAATGATCTTTGATTCTTATTTGAGCTAATTGTGATTTGGAAATTGAGATCTTAACTTAAAGTTAAGATTTTTCTTAAGTTAAAGTTAATTTGAAAATGGCATGTCGAATCCTTTTTGAATTAATTTTAATTGAGAAAAAAACAGAAAACTTGGAGTTAAAGATCAAACTTTTCAAATTGAAATTAACTTGAAAATAAATTGATGAATCTTTTTGGATTAATTCCAATTCCAAAAAATTAAGATTTTAAGTTCAAAAATTTGTTTTTATGTTGATTAAGTTCTACTTTAGTTCGTGCATATCCAATAATTTGCATTCATGTTTGCTTAAAGATTGAGATTTATCTTCATGCTTGCCTTGGTCCCTGATTTAGGGCTATGTTTGCTACTTGATGCGATTTAATTCTTGATTTATGATTTGTGAATTTTGCTAATGGTTTACTCTATGTGCAGAGGTGTCCCCGGATTTGTCCAATTGACCTTTAGGCCTCCATGTCCCTTTAAGTCTTTTGTTCTTTAGATTTACTTTTGACTTTGATAAAGCTTTTGAATTTGTAATAATTAGTAATTAGTGGATAATCATGCATTCATGTCATTATATCATATGTCACTTTGATTACGCTTAAAATGTATTAACATTTGTCTTTTGCCGAGATGAAGGGCCTTTCGGATAAATGTACCCGGGTACGAATTTCCGGGAGTCCTTTCTAGACCGATCTCTTTCGTAAATACCCCCATAATGCGTGGGAAGGTTTACGGAATTGATTTTCGGGTAGACTCGTGTTAATGCATATAAATAAAAAATAAAAAAATGACCTTTCACGCATTTAAAATGTCATTCATGCGAGTTAGCCCAAATAAGAATCAGTAAACAATCGTATTTCACTATGACGGGTGGGTTCCAAGTAAATGTACTCGGGTACGAATTCTTGGATCCCGCTCCGAGATTGGATTATTCCCGAAATACCCCCATAATGCGTGGGAAGGGTCTTGGGTTAATTTCAAGTATATCGTTGTTGACTGATTAATTAAACTAAAATATACCAGTCCATGCATCATCTGCATTCAGTCTTACTTTTCTTTCTAAGATTAAGCATAATCAAGAAAATACAAAAAGATCATTTTCCTCCAAAAAGCTTTTTCAAAAGACAGTGTTCTCTTATTCGATTTTCAAAATTAAGAAATGGGTAATTCCTGAATTTTCAAGGTAAGCATTTTAAAAAAAAAAAGGTTTTTTAATTAAGCAATCCAAAAGAAGATTTTGGAAGTTACTAAAATGGATCAAGTTTTTCAAAGTCAAAATGGTCAAAAGATTTTGTCACAGCATTTTCAAAATATCTTCCTGGTGCGGAAGATTCAACAAGAGAATCGTAACAAAATTAATCGACGGTGTTCGATTATATTCTTCGAATTCTCGACAGTGGTTTTCAAAAATGGTTTTATTTTCTTTTATAACCCTTTTTCCTCTAATAATCAAGATTTAAAAGCAACCTTTAGTATTAACCCATTAGATTTAGTTTAGACTTGAGGTACCGTCGTTTGACGGGCGTCTCGGGGGTGCTAATCCTTCCCCGAGCGTAACCGACTCCCGAACCCATAGACTCTGGTTAAGCAGACATGGTTAGGTTTAGTACTACCTTCGCCAAGCCTAGGTTAGTATTAAACTTAAGATAGGTGGCTAATCACACCTTAAAAAAGATTAGTGGCGACTCCTCCTTACCAACGTCGTCTCGGCAGGGTTCCCCGGACCCGAACGTTTCGACAATATGCTGACTCTTTGTCATTATATGAGCTCTTGCCCCTATTGAATCTTCTGAGTAAATTATCTTTGGTTAACCAACATCTTTTAAAAGGTGGAGCTTGATATGTTTGAACTTCGAGCCATCATCATCATCTACTGATGAATTCCTTTCGCATAGTTCATTCTTGGTCCCCTTTTTGAGACCTCCCCATGAAAGCCATCTTCGACCCCCTTCAATTATTTTTTGAGATGTGTACCCTGAACACTGCCTCTTCTTATTCATTTCGACCTATTGAACTCCTTTTGGCTTCTACTTCCTCTATTTGAATGGGTCTTCCCTCTTCTCGAGTCTACCTCCTTCAATTGTTCCCGATTCTGTCCCTTTCCTCTTCCTGACTCCTCTTTGTTACCTTCTCATTTCTTGAACTCTCTTTTGTGTCCTTTTGACCTCTTTTCTGCCCCCACTTGTCTGACTTGTGTCTACAAAGTTGTGCTTTCTGGTGTCTTCCACTGTTAGGATCTTAACTTCCTTCTTCTTTGTTCTAAATTGCCTCAACGACTTCCTTTCCAATGGTTCTGAATTCTTCTACTTCCCGACATGCCCCAAACAACTTCTGTTGAATGACTCTAAGTTCCTTTTTCTGCTCTCATAATGAACCTGACTCTTTATCTTGCATTCCTGCTATGGATGAAGATGAAATGTTCTAGTGTGTGCATGTATGCATGAATGCACATCTATGCAGAGTAAAGAATGAATTGACTAAGGAGAGTAATATGATATTGACTTCCTTTGTGTAGCCCAAATGTCTCCTTGATAAGCTTTTAGCTGACTCCTTTGCCCCAATCTTGGTACCATTTTCCTTGCCAACTTCCTGCAACATAATTTTTATTTATAAGTAAAAAATTCTCATCATATAGTTTAATTCTCTTAAACCATGACATGATTTTAAATGATCCCACAAGACATTGCCCTTTTGCCCCCAGAAAACATTTTATGATTTTTTTAAAAAATGCCCCATGTATATGTGGCCCTGCTGAAAGAGAATTTCTCAAAAAGATTTGGTGACCACCCCTTAGAAAACTTTTCCCGTATGAGATCCTTGACTTAACCTTCTTCTTGGGCTCACAAATAGAATGCAAATCTTTTGCAAAACTCATTTTCAAAACATTCTCAATTTGTCGTCTTATCCAAAATGATTTGCATCAACATTGGATATTGAAAGAAGTATGATTCGAAAGGATTGAATGGCAATTGTCAAAAAGATTTAATTAGGTGTGTTGACTTCACTTGACAAGATTGAAATTCTTGATGACGTCGTCCACTCTTGAGTCAGTGCTTATTACTGTAGAAAGAGGTCATGTTTTCTCTGACTGTTTTGGGGGCTCTAGGAATTCCCATCCTTGCTCTAGACTGCCCTTTCTCGGGTTTTCACTCTATAGCTTTATCTTCTCTTTTTCATCATGTTTTCATTTTTTTGATTTTTGATTAATTGCTCCACCATGCACCCGCATTTGAAAAACTTTTGATGCCAATTTTCTTTAAAACCTTTTTGAGAAACATTTTTCTTTTGCAAAAACAATTTCTATTTTAGGAACAATCCCTTCACCTTCAATATCCTGACCTGATCAAAGATGGACTTTATTAGGCACGTAATGTAGGCTAGGGTTCTGGGTTGCCAAACAATGGATATAAAGGCTCAAAATGTGTTTGAGGGTGCTTGATCCAAGGATCACTTTCTTGTTTGCGTGAAGAGTCCTTTATGCTTTGATGCTCTTTCTATAGTCCCTCGCAAGCTTTTAATCTGAACTTGTTCATTCATCTTCTTCTATTTAACCCCTTTGTTTTAGCTCTTCCTTCTTGCTTGTCTTACTCCTCGAATTCACATCTTCTTTTTCACTTTGAGCCGCCCTCTTCAAGTTTTCAACATCGGTTCACAAGACAGTAACAAAGCAATCTAGCAACCACTTGATCAACAGATTCATCAAAGAAACGAGAAGTTGTTCATGCAGGTCATGATGCAACTTCAGTTTGCAACCAATTTAATGCAGCATTGATGAATAAGGCCAGGAACTTTGAAGGGATGGGCAGAGGGTGCCTTAATGCCATACAAAAATAGAGGCAAGTCCCAACAAGACAGAAACAAGAAGAGGCAATGTGATCCATAAAGAGTCAAACAAGTTCAATGGAGCATAATATGGAAAAGGGAACATCATTGAGCAATAAAAAAGGTCATAAACAATACCATTGACATTAAGTTTGTCCAAATTAATTGTGTCATTTGTTCATGCCTTTATACATTTGGAAGGATGCTCAGAATACAAGATGGTAGCAGCAAGTACATGGAAAGTTTCAGGAAATCATACAATAGTATAGGTACATATTTGAGGACAAAACAAGAGCATTTAATCAAGGGGGCATAATGGCTAACAAGTTGGTCTTACAAGCTTAGGGATATCTAGGCAACATTCAAGAAGTAAATTTCTCCCCAATATGTCAGTAACATGACAATTCAACTCAGTTAAATCATGAGATCAAGTCAACAAAGCAGAAATCACATGAGGTCAACTGGATCAATGGCAAAGATTAAAGCATGAATAAGATGGTCATCAAACAACCAGGCAGTTATACAAGAAAATTACATAGGAAAAAGCCTAAAAAAAAGGATAAGTTGGAAGCAGAAATTACCTGGATGAAGTGTCCTCTGCAAGCTCACCAACTCAGCACCTATTCCTCTCTAACAGATTCTGCAAAGGACAAAAATGATAAGCACAATAACATTTCAATACAGGAAAAGGAATATCAATGGCATGAAGGAAAATAATTGAGGGGGGGGGGGAATGTCGAAACGTTCGGGTCCGGGGAACCCTGCCAAAACGACGTTGGAAAGGAGGAGTCGCCACTAATCTTTTTTAAGGTGTGATTAGTCACCTAAAGGCCACCTAAGTTAAGTAAAGTCCAAAGCTCGGGAATGGACCCACTGAACCTAAGGTCCGGTTTTGCAACCTAAATCTTGGTTCAGGAGTCGATTACGCTTTGGGAAGGATTAGCACCCCCGAGTCGCCCGTCAAATGATGGTACCTCTACTCTAACTAAATCTAGTGGGTCAAAAGAAAAATATGGTTGCTTTTAATCGTAATCTTTGATTATTATTAAAAGGGTTATGAAGGAAAATAAATGCACCTTTTTATAACGAATGGCGAGAATTCGAAGAATATGACCGAACACCGTCGATCAATTCTATCTCGATTCTCTTTCACTGTTTGTTCTCTTGTTGAATCTTCTGCACCGGGAAGAAATTTTGAAAATGCTGTGATAAAATCTTTTTACCATTTTTGATTTTTCCAAAAACTTGACCAATATTATTAATTTCCAAAATCTTCTTTTGGATTGCTTAATTAAAAAACATTCCTTTTTGAAAATGCTTACCTTGAAAACTCTTGAATTACCCATTTCTTAATTTTGAGAAATTGAATAAGAGAACATGTTTTAAGAAAAACCTTTTATTACCTCTTTTGATTTTCTAATTTTTTTACCCTTTTTTGATTTTTGATCTTTTCTATCTCTAGACTAATGCATGTATGCTAATGATGAATGCAAAGTCCAATTATTAAAGTTAATTCGCGTAACCTGGGTTTTTGAACGCACTTCCCAGGATATATGCTCGGAGCCCCGACGCGTCCCGAGAAGAGCCGTCTCATCCTCGGATACATTCAATGGCCTCGAAAACTCGATCACCCACTGAATGCCCCTTCTTTGGAATGGTCACGATTATCAACTGAATTAAGGTGATATGATATGCAAACAGATATAGTTTATGACAAGTAAATATGATATGCATGCAATTTGGATCTACTTTGTCTCTACTCTAAATTACTAAATTATTACAAACCAAGGCCCGACCGGGCCAAATAACGAATTAACAATAACTAAAGAGAAATAAAAACTTATGGGCCGGACTGGGTATACTGGGGACCTTTTCTGCACACTGAGAAAACCATTAGCGAAGTTTAGGAAGCACACAAACTCTTAATCCAAAGATTCAAAAGAACCAAAAGAAATCAAGATGCAAATCCCGAATTAAGGACCAAAGGAAGAACAAATTGAATTTAAACAAATGTGGATATAGATCATGGGATATACATACACTACATTTGGATCTAGTTTAGGAAATCAAATCCTTAAACTCAAAATCTTAATTCCCAAATTAGAAGTCATTTAAAAGGATTCATCAATTTCTTTCAAGTTATTTCCAATTTGAAAAATTGGGTTTTTAACTCCAAGCTTTGTTTTTCCAAAAATTAAGAATGACCCAAAGTGTCTTAACATGTCATCCTCATGTCATCTTTAATTTAAGGAAAAATCATAGCTTTAAGTCAAGACCACAATTTTCCAAATCCAAATTAACTCAATTTAAAGTTATGAAATCAATTTAAATTACTCCCAACTTGAACATCAAGATTTTAAGCAACACTTAATCTCAAAATCAATTTGCCATAAATACAAACCCACTTGAATAAACTCAATTTTCACTTAAAAAAATTAGTCTTTAGCCTAAATCCCAATTTCCATAATTAATTAGCAAAATTCAGGAACCAAAAAGCACAAATTAAATACCAATAATGTAAATCAAGCACCCAATTGCAAAATTCTAGCATAATTTCTAAAATCAGGGACCAAATTGCATCAATTAATAATTAAAATCCTAAATCCGGGACCAAAACGAATCAAATAGTAAATAAAGTTCCAATCAGGGACTAAAAAGAGCACGGACACAAGTTTATGTTTTTATGTGAAATGAATTGCTAACCTATGAACCTAATTGCATCCAATTATGGGCTAAATTGAAGAAAATTAGAAATCTTACTTGAATTGGGTCTCCTGCGGGTCTCCGGGTCGGATCTCGGGGTTGGTATAAATGGAACAAACCCTAGAAGGGTTTCAAACTTCTTCTTCTTCCTTGAGCCGCACCAGAACCCTAAATCTCCTCCCTTACCAACCTAAACAGCGCTGCCTGCTGCAAGACCTGCAACCCCGCCACCTAACCAGTGTCGTCTTCAACCTAAAAACTTCGAGTTGACAGGCTTCTTTCCTCGGTCAAAAGTCCCAAACTAGTTTCTTTTATCTCCACTATCATCTTCTTTTACCGCCGCCTGAACCACCGCTAAACACCGCGAACCTTCATTCATCGAGTTTATACCACCAGAAATCACAAATCAAACTCTGATCTTCTTACTTCACTGTTGTTTAGACCAAAAATTCAAGATCCAAAACCTAAAGCTAGAACCCCAACCTAAACTTCAACATTCCAGTACCATCCACCGCCAAATCACCTCAACCCCAACCCATATTCATCCATACTACCCTCCTCTTCGAAACCCATGAGCCAAAATCTTCAAGAGTCTACCCTAGAGAAAAACCCCCAATTTTGCTTTAGAAACCCTAGTTACAAGCTTTCATGTGCAGGAACTTTGAGAGAGGGAGAAAGAGAGAGCAAGTCTGTTCGATCCAGAGAGAGAGGTGTGTGTCTTTTATAAATGAAAGGCCTTTCTCGTTGTGTGTGGAATTCAGAGTATGAAGAGAGGTTTATTTCGGGCTCCTAGGATGAAGAAAAGGTAGGTATTGCTATGTGTATTTGTGTATATGAAAGGGAGAGATTGAATGAATTTCAGTGTATGTGTGTGAAGAGGGAAAGAGTCAGTGAATTTTCTGTGTATGTGTGTATTTGGGTCTGGTCAGAGAGAACCTCCTGATTCTTCCTGGAATGGAGAGAATTTATGAGAGAGAAAGAAAGAATAATGATCCCAGAGTCCCCTGTGAAGAGGTGTGGATTGCATGTGAGAAGAAAAATGACCCTCCCCTCCAGAGAGAGAGAATCCAAGGCCGAGAAGAGAGGGTTCATTGAATCCCTCTCCTTAGCTGTAATTTTTAATTTCCCTATTTCTTTATTTTTCTTCTAACAACTTTCTTGTCCATTTTCCAGATAATTCAGCAATTTTTTTGAGATAGGATCTGGGAGTGCATTGATGTGCACGTGTGGGAGGTGAGGTGGCAAGGTGAGCTGGCAAGGAAGGTAATCTCTCTCTAAACTTTCTCTCCCCATAACTGTTTTGGTCTTGAAATTGCTTGTTTCCCTTTAGCTGTGTTTGGATGTATGGTATTTTTTTGTGTTACTGTATGCTAAAGACTGGTGCTGTGATTATTGGGTTTTATAATGTTATGTTAAAAAAAGTATGCTACTATAGCTTAAAAATGCATGTTTTCTAATGGGAAATTGCTGTTTTGGCTTGATCATGCTCATCATCCTGTCCTGCTGCAATGTAGAACTTCAATGCCCCTTTTGATTTCTTTGTGCTTGGCCTTGTGTTTGATCCTTTACTTATGACATGTCTTGCAGGAATTGAACTTGATCAATCTCATTTTGTTTTGCTGGCTCTGTGAATCTGCTTTGATCATTTTGGTCACATGACTTACTGGAATTGCCCTTGATTACTGCATTGCAATATTTTTGATGTTGTTGTCCTTCTTGCTGCCTTGATCTCACTGTATCGAGCAATTGAGTCTTGTTGAGTTTGCTCCATGCCTGCTGCATTTCATCCCTTAGCTACTTAGATGATGAAGTTGTGAGTCTGAGCAAGAATCATTTTTCTTTGGTTTGTGTTCCTGCATCCATTTGCTTGCTGACTTCATACGAACTGCTTGCTTAATTAGCTTTTGAACTGATGGTATTAACTTTTCACTTGCATTTATCCTATTCTGCTTCACTATTTTGGGATACTCTTGTAACTTGATCTCCTGCATGCATTCATCTCCTCATGGCTTTGATGGGATGATGAGGCCTTGAATTCAATCTTGGCCCTCTCAATCCCTAAAGCCTATAAACAAATCTCCCCAGGCTTGTGTATTCCATCCTTTGCATGTTGGCTGTAGTATGTGTAGACACCCATTTTTGTCTTGTATCCTTTAGTTTAAAACAATTTACTTCCCATTTTGGTCATTTACATGTCCGGGGGTATTTTGGTCATTTGCATGTCTAGGGGCATTTTGGACACTTCAATTAAATTTTAAGTTAGAATAGCTAATTAAGGAATCAAAGTTTTAGGTTGGGCACTTTTAGCATTTTTATGCATTTTAGGGTTTGGCCCCATTCAGTAGTGTTGCATTTTGGCTCTTTAAGTCCATTTTATCTTTTAATTCACATAAGAAGCATTATGGTTACCTACTAGTGTAGTTCATTTAGCAAGCCTCTATCTAATTAGTAGTAATTGTCAATTGGTGAAAAGGAAAGGATAAAATGCTTATTATTAGTTGCACCTTGCATATTAGTATAGTCCATTTTTGAGGTTACATTTGCATATTCCATGTGGGTTCAAATTAGTAATTTGGTTAGGCCTCATGCATTATTTTGGGTTGTAGTATTGCATATATATAAGATCGAATCCATTGGAAAATTGAAGAAATAAAAAAAAAGGATTTTATTATTACTTTGGCATACATATAAAAAGTAGGAATTGTTGCATTTTCTTTTTCTTTTTCTCTTTTACAAGAAACACAAAAACAATGCACTACTGCATGCTCTTGGCCCATTTGTGATGTTTTATTGATTCCAGCTCCTATCACCCAAAGACATTGACTCTGAAAAGAAGGATACACAACCTGCAGGATTAAGCACAAAGGAAAAAAAGTTGTTCCCCATACTCCAAAAGTATGAACATTATGGATTAATGCACATACTAAAGGAGTGAGAAAAGGCAAAATAATTTGCCTTGGAAAGGAGGGGATTTGCTGTGGGCTACATGAATGCAAGGGATGAGATTTATTCTCACCCTTGAGGTGTCAATGAAGCCTAAAAAAAAAGAAAGTAGGAAAGTAGGTCAGTATAGAGAATCATAAAAAGGAAATATGAAAAAAAACAACTGGTACAAGATACTGATCAATCAACTAGACTCAAGACAGCAATAAGAAGAAAAACTTGTCATAGATATTTAAAGGAGAGTCACTAATGAGTAAGGGTGCCAGTTTACATATTGCCTTGTGATGGCACCAAAGCAGCAGCAGGGGTATTGAAAAGCAGCACAGTAGTGTCATTTGGGCATTTGACAGGATAATATGCTCAATATGCAAAAAAACAGGGAATCAAACATGCAAATGACCAAAGTGGTGAACCTTTCAATCACATGCAGCTTTACCATTCATTCAGGACATGAGGCATTCATTTCCATCATCTAAACACACTGACCAGCATGTATTCTTGCATTTTTAGCTAACTCAGTATGCATAATCTTTTCCATATATCTAGTTGGACAATCACATACATGTCATGTCATCATTTTAGGAATTCAGTTTCCCTTCTCAATAACATGCATTGCGTAGGCCAAAGTATTCCAACACTCAGAATAAATCCATTCATGCCATTGTTGATTCATTCAAACAAAGCAAGTTTCAATCATCAAGACAGGCATTAGTCAGTTCAGAATACATACATTAGTGCATTACCTTTCCATTTACACCAGCATAGATGTTTTAATGAGCATTTAAAAAAAACTGTTAGAAACAAAACATGCATCTTTGCTTAAAATAGCTCATTTTGCACCATAAGATCATCAAAAATTCAAAGAGAAAGCAGAGCGACGTCGATCATTACAGCATATGTTCTTAATAGATTAGTATACCATAAGTACATTTTGAAACTAGTTAGGGTGCATTCTTCATATAGTTGCATACATATTACTCTCCATTATAGTAAACCAGTATAATCCAGGCATTGACACACTTAAATTGCAGTTAATTTCAACATCATAAATACTCAACAGTAAAGTGAGACACCATTTTAGCAGAACATTCACATAATTTCAGATTTGGCAGTACAGATACAGAGCAGGCAGCAGGATAGAGATTAACACTTCACCACAAACAATACAGCCTCAATATTGACCATAAAAAGGGTAATGAAAAATGCCATTCTGCAATGAAAAAGGGGGGAGGAATTTACCTGAGCTAGCAGAGCAGCCAGTGGCCAGGTCAGCAGCCAATGCGTTGCCAAATCATCACCCCCCCCCCATCAGTCCTCAACCCTACATAAAAGACAAAAAAGAGAGCAACCTTGTATCCTTGAATTCCAGGGATGGCTCATTAGGTCCAGCTCACAAAGAGCTTGAAGCTTATCCAATTCCTCAACCACCCCTGCAAGGAGACAAAAATGGTTAGAGAAGAGGATAGCTGGCGAAAAAATCTCTAAAAGAAGGGGAAGATAAGAACAAAGAAAAAGCTGGGGAACATACACTGAATATACAGTCTCCCACTCTTGAACAAAAGGCCTCTCTCCGATTTTTCACAAAAAAAATACACACTGCAAAAGAGGCACAGTTTTTTTTCCTCTCAAGTGGACAGTTGATCAGACCAAAATCATACACCTTTTTATTAGCTTTTTCATATGCTTTTTGAGTGTTTTATACTTGATTATGCCTTATATTGATTATAATTGTGTTCATAGGTGTTGACAAGAAGAAAAGTGCAAAATCATCAATTTTGTACCTTGGTAGAGCCTTTTTGGATGATTTATGACACAAGTATTTTCCAAGGAAGTTTTGGATGAAGAATGGAGCCATTATGTTCGTAATTGAAGAGCTTGAAGAGTCAATTTTATGCTTATCAAAATCATAAATTTGATTGCTTGGTGTTTTCAAGACAAAGGAGCAAAGGCAAGTTCAAGGCAAGAAGACATGCCAAGGTGATGAGCTATGACACAGCCCATTTGGGTGATCACGCGAAACACATGGGTCTTCAGACAAACCATGTGGGCACCCAGCTGGAGTCGTGACACTACCCACCTGGGTTCTCAAGCAAACCACATGGGTGCTCAAGGCAACCATGTGGGCGCCTAGGTGGAGTCGGGGTCCTTGTTCCGCGCGTGCCCAGCAGCCAGCGTCGACACTTCCATGTCACTTCCTCTTGAAGCTAGTTCAATACTTTCCAGATTTGGCGACAGTTCGGGAAAATGGCCATAACTTTTGATCCAGAGCTCCAAATGAGGCGTATGAATATGCGTTGGAAAGCTAACTCCAAGAGCTAAAACTTTCATGTTTCGTTTGAAGACCAGATCTGACGTTTTCATGGACGAAAATGCCCCTGAAGTCTGCAGACAGATTCTGTTTTGGGCCTGACTTGCGTTTTTGATCAATTGAGCCCATATAACTTATTTGGGTCAGCTTGAAGATATGAAGAACAGCCCAGAACGTCCCTAGGGTTAGTTTAAGTCAGCTATAACTCTAAATTAAACCCTAGACAGCCCCCTATATATACCATCTTATCCTAGAAACCCTAAGCATACATAGAATACTTACACATACAATATTCTGAGGATTTGCGGTTTTGAAGAGGAG
This sequence comes from Corchorus olitorius, assembly GCA_001974825.2. NCBI lineage: Eukaryota > Viridiplantae > Streptophyta > Magnoliopsida > Malvales > Malvaceae > Corchorus > Corchorus olitorius. Next base: position 22,664 of record AWUE01021930.1, read on the forward strand.
GCCGCCGCCTCCCTCTTCTCTTCCTATTTTCTTCGTAAGTTTTCTAGCCTCTCATGGATTGTTCCAATCCATGAGTAGGTAAACTCTTATACTTCTTTTCCTAAGGTATTTTTGATCAATGAATCTATGGTGAGACTTTTGTTCTTAATAATTTGATTTTTCTATTTGAATATGTTTCTTATCCCTGTACTTCATCTTATGTGTTCATATTTTGATTGATTTGGTGCGCAACTTATCTTGAGATTTATGAATGCTATAGTTAGATTCAAGTTGGCTTGAGTCAAGCTAATGTTGGACCAAGTGACAGTTGTTAATTCTAGGAGTCCTACGTTCAATGGGATTATCAAACCTTGTTGAAATCTATAGGCCGAGATGGTAATAGATGTAAATGAGTTTGGTATTGATTTATCATGCATGCGGAAAAGTAAATCTTAATGCTTGTTCTATGATTCTTCCCAGGGGGATGCTTGATTAGAAACAATAGAAATTGGTTTTTGCGAGATGCAGATTGATTTTATTAGCATGTTGGAGGGTTGAGTATTCCTCTCCTATAGCAATTATTCAAGTGGAGTTGTTTAAGATGTTAAGAGGATTATTTTATTCCAATGAAAATTGATGTCTACGTCGTAGGCTATATATCGATTTGGGGTAATTTATGATTCTTAATTGATTGCAATTTAAGTCAAATTAATGTTTTGTATCCATGATTTATGATTTATTAGATCAAAATAATTACCTAAAGGAGAAGAAGTATGTTTTTAATCCATTGTTTTTTCTCAAACTACTTTCTTAATCTCTAGTTTTATTCTATTTCATTGTTTTCTATTTTAATTTGCCTATTTTGAAAAACCCATAAAAATCTCCTTTGGTAAGACTTTCTTTAGTGTAATTTGGATTTAATTTGTTTTCAACTTCTCTGTGGGATTCGACCACTACTTGCCCTAGCTATTAGTTATTGGTTTGTGGGGATTTATTTTGTAATTGCTCAACGACTCGATCAACAGTCTCTTTTTCTTTCTTCTCTCTCAACACAGAAAATCCCTCCCACTCTCAAACGAAAAAATCTCTCCCATTTTTCATCAAAAAGCCACATATACACACTGGATTAGATTTTTTTCGATCGATCGACAACCTCCATTTGCTCTCTCAACTCTCCCTTTTCAATCATTAAAAAACCACCCTCTTTTCCAAAAAACACACCCATTGAGACGACACCCAGACCCATTTCAAATCATACACACACAGAAAACACTCTTGGTTCCTCAAAAAGTACCGAAATTTAGGGTTCATAGAGAAAATTGGGATCTTTTTACCAAAAACATCTTACCTCAAATTGATCCGAGGAATTGATGGAGAGTGGCGGATGAAGCGAAACCCCGAAGGTTGAGGCCATTTCCACGGTGAACCATCGAGATTTGGACGATCAAAGCTTGGGTTACTGTCGAAACTCTTCAAAGCTCGAAGCTTTCAACCCATCAGAGGTCAGGGCGAGATTGAGGTGAAGGGTTGGAACCAACGGAGCCATGGAGGTTGTCGGTTTGAGAATCGGCTGAAAGGGGGAAGAGCGGCTAGGGTTTTGATTTGGAAAGAGTAGGGCCGAGGAAGAAGAAGAAGAAAGGAAGCTAACGTTTTAAGTCTGTAATTCTCCTAAACGTCGCTGTTTTAGGTGAGTCTTCTTGTAATCCTTTCAATTTTACCCGCCTGCTTTTCAATTCTTGCTATTTGGGGGCTGACTGTGTTTGATTGCTGCAATTTGGGACTTATCATGCTTAATTGTTGCAATTTGAGACTCGATTATGTGGGATTGCTCTAATTGAAACTTGTTTAGGTTTTTTTTATACATAAAGGCGCTAAAGTTGAAGTTTTTTTGAGTCATATAGTCTTTTCCATGCTAAATTTGAGTAAAAATTCTAGTTTTTAATCTCCAAAATTAAAATCTTGATTGTTTGGTTAAAAAGTTAGTCTTTGTGTTGGATGTCAAGTTATGCTTAAGTTATTTGGCCATAATTTGTTCTAGTTTAGGCCCTTTAGCCTATAGGTTGGATTCTTAAATTGATTGGTTCATGTTGTTTGATAGGTTTGCAATTTCGATTTGAAAATGCATGATTTTTGGGTATTTATGGTTCAAAGGTTGTGTCTTTTGATTAATTTAAGTTTAAATGTCAAAGCTTGGATTTTTTATGTTTAAGTCAACTTGAAATTGATCTCTGTGTTAATCAGGCTTCATAAATCTTTGATTGAGTTGCCTTTGTGGTAGAATGTGAGATCTATGGTTGAAGATGCTTGTTTACTCAATTTAAAAATGAGAATTTAATTAATGAAGCAATTTTGATTCGAAAATGGGAGCTTTTGATAAAGATTGTGTTTGCAAGTTGAATTTTTGGTCACAATAAATGAAATTTGTTTATTTGTGGTAATTAGGGTGTTTAAGAGTTAATTGAATATTGGACCTTAAATCTTGATTTCCAATTAAGCTAATCTTGATTTGGAAATCTCGAATTGAAATTAGCTTGAAGATGATATGTAAGACACTTTAGGCTAATTTCAATTTTAAGGAAATTGAACTTGGAGTTAAGACCTAATTTCTCGAATAGAGGTTAACTTAAAAGGAAGTTGACAAATTTTTGGAATTTTGGTTGTCACTTGGTGAATTTAAGTCCTTGATTTGTATCGATGAAGTGTAAATTGTGTTGTTTCCTTGATTTAGGTCCCAGCAAGCCCAGTCCGGCCCATAAGTTTTTGTTTCCTTTAGTTATCATTAACTTGTTAATTGGTCCAGTCGGACCATGGTTTGTAATAATTTAGTGAAATAGAACTTAATTGCATGCATATCATACTTATTTGTATATTTTGTATTACACGCCACCATTATATGTCCTGATTTATAAAGTGGTGTTTTTTACTATGACGGGCAAATTCCGGGTAAAGGTGCATGAGCACAACCTCTCGGGATTTCGCTTCGAGATCGAACAACCTTTACGAATATCCCCGGGGGGCCGGGCTAGGTTCGTAGGGGTTGACTCGAGTAAACCCCTCTTTATTAATCAAATAATTGAAAAATACCAGTTCATGCATCATCTGAATTCAAATTCCTTCCCTTTAAGATTAAGTACAATCAAGAAAATACGAAAAGATCGTTTTTTAAAAGCATTTTTCAAAAAGGCAAGTGTTCTCTTACTCAGTTTTCAAAACGAATTAAAATTGGTAATCAACTGTTTTAAGACTTAAATAGAGATTTTCAAATTCAAACCAGACTTAGTTTATCAATAAAAATGGAAAAGTTTTTTTAAAAACAACAAGAAAAGAAGATTTTCACGCCATTTTTAGGGAGACTAAAATGGAAGTTTTCAAAGCAAAGTAAAAGACTTTAAGAAACAAAAATAAAAGGTTTTGACACAGCATTTTCAAAACCTCTCCCCTATGCGGGAGATTCAACAAGAGAACAAACAGTGAAGGAGAATCGAGACATAATTGATCGACGGTGTTCGATCATATTCTTCGAATTCTCGACATTGGTTTTAAAGAGATTTTTTTCCTTCATAACCCTTTCTAATAATAATCAAGATCAAGGATTAAAAGCAAACAATTTTCTTTTCGACCCAGTAGATCTGGATAGACTAGAGGTACCGTCACTTGACGGGCGACTCGGGGGTGCTAATCCTTCCCCGAGCGTAATCGACTCCCGAACCTAGATTTAGGTTACAAGACCGGACCTTAGGTTTAGTGGGTCCCATGCCATGCGACGGACCTCATTAGACTGGTTAGGTCAATTAGGTGACTAATCGCACCTTAGAAAAAAGATTAGTGGCGACTCCTTTTCCAATGTCATTTCGACAGGGTTCCCCGGACCCGAACGTTTCAACAGCTTGGCGACTCCGTTGGGGACTTTTAGAGAGTCAGGCCTCACTTAGTCTAAACAAGATCTAGGGTTAATAAAATGGTTGCTTTGTTTTGTTTCAGTTTGTTTTGTTTCGTTTGCTTTGATGTTTTATTACTCTTGTGCTTTGATATTACTACTATCTTCACCCCTTTCTTGTTGTGTTCTTTGTCTTCTGTTATGGTTAGTTACTAGGTCTGTCAGGTGTAGTTTTAAGAAACTGGTAAGCTGTTCCTTAACACACTTCACTTATACTTCGCATCCATGCATGAGATCGCCTCAGACCTGGGCATGCTTTTAGTTTTGGGAGGTATAATAGTAAGCCTTCGTGAGACTCATTTGTCCCCGTGCAGGTTGTGTGAAAAACCTCCACCCAAGGAAATCCTATTAGCCCAACAATGGATGCTAGTGGGGGTGAATTGGGAACCTTTAGGTGAAACTTCACCCGACATATAGTGGAGCGGCTTCCCGCCTAGGTAGGACCAAACCCGTGAGGAGGAGTGTATGAGGTACACATAAGGAACACCTCCTACCCTTACTTCTCGGTTTTCAAAAAAGGATTGTAGAGATAGTAAGCTCTTTTACTCTCGGTAAATGGACCAACCTGCCCCAAGGGACTCACAGTTCGAGTGTTTTTCAGCGAAAATATTTTGATCGATAAAAAAAAGGGGGGGCATGATTTTTCTTTTCGATTCTCAGCCACTTGTTCATATTTATGTTTAGTTACTGACCACTCTTTGTTTTTGTTTTCAGGTTCAGGCGTATCTATATAACTCTTTTGTTCTGAAGGTTGAATTGTGCATCGACGTGCATTTCACATCTTCAAAAGCATAATTGATCATGCATGCTGATGCATTTGCTCATCAACATAGTTTGCCATGTCATGCATTTTTTCTATGTATCCATCAGCAGAAGACTTTGAATGCCACATCATTTGCATTTAGCATATCCATGCACAGTTACAAGAGGTGTGGATTTGTCAGGCCATTAGCTTGTATATAGGATCATGCATACACTATGCATTACTCAATTACTAGTATATATGGCTCATCTATCATGCATCGTCATTAGTTCTTGTTATTAGATGCATTTCATGCATATAGATTCTTCATGTAGATTACTTGTAAATATTTCTTGTTTTCTACTTTTCCTTTTGGAATCTAACATCAGGAAAGTATGTGAGATTTTGAGAAAGCACATTGTAAAGTCAGATTGGAGATGCCAAGACGGGGTCAAAGACCTTTCTTCCTCAGATACTTCGAAGGTAGTCAGGTCGCGCCAGTAGAGTCGCTCTCGCTCTAACAGATGTCCAGTCAGTAGAGGATTTCGGGATTTCAGCAAAAGTAGTCTTAAGCGGTTTCTTGAGTAATGGAGGGACACGCAGCTTTAGATCAGTCACAAAGGGGCAATGGAAGCCCACCTCAGGAGGAATTTCTGAAACCTTAGAGCATATCTTGCGCACGCATGCATCAGCATAACATTTTGGGTTAAATCATTGTATTTTGAATCTTTAGCATGTAGGATTGCATTGTGCTAATAATGGTTGAAATTGTTGCACTTTCATCAAATAATTTGGCTTAATTCAATTGTTTAACAAAGAATAAAACTGGCAAAGTCAAGTAATCACCACTTAGAGACAGTTCTCAAAAGTGCTCAGCTAGGGGCAATAATCTTCGTTTGGGCGACGATCAAAGGGATGAAAAGGTTTCGAAGTATAAAACAAGAAGGTGTCTTTTCAAGAGGTTGTGAATAAAGAAAAGTTTTTCGGAAACCAAATTGAACCAATGACTAAGAATAATCATGAGTTTGTAACTAGATAATCTCGCCTATTAGGACTTGATTTGTCATGTTTAACTCTTGATCATGAGTAATGAAATGCAATGCATATTTCAGGCCCGCATCCTTGTCTCATATTCCATTCATTCTTTATTCTCATTCTTTATTCAATATTACTCTCACATATATATATAAGTTTCTATTATTTCGGGCCAAATGATGATGAATGCAAAGACGCTCCAGAAAAACTTATATTTGACTTTGAGAGGCCTATCTGTACTGATGAGCTAGGCGATGAAGACATTGAGCATCACACCTTACCCTCAGAGGAGCTAAGATTAGTGAATAAGAGGAGGAATAAATATTACCTTATGAGGAGTCTATAGAGTTAGTAAACTTGAGAACAGAGAAAGCTCCTAGAGAAGTTAAGATTGATACCCTTTTTGTCAAAGGTAAATAGGCGGTAATTAGTAGGTTTGTTGGGGGAATTCTCAAATGTGTTCTCTTGGTGACATCAAGACATGCCGGGTTTGGATCCAGAAATAGTGGTTCACCAATCGCCCACTAAAATTGATATGAGATCAGTACAGCAAAAGTTGAGGCAGATGAAGCTAGATTTTGTTAAAGAAAGGGTAGAGGAGTGGTCCAATGACGGTTTCCACAAGAAGCCAAATACTCCAAGCGGCAGGTTAATATAGTCCCAATCCCGAGGAAAGATGGCAAAGTAAGGATGTGTGCACTGGAAGTATAGAAAAGACCGCTTAAGGAGTCTTTTGCCACAAAGTCATGCCATTCGGACTAAAGAATGCTGGGGCAACATACCCTAGGGTGATGGTTACACTCTTCCATGACATCCAAGTGTATGCCGAAGACATGATTTCTAAAGCCAGATCACAAAGAAAAAAAAACAAAAACAAAAAAACAAACAACAACAACAACAAAACAAAGAAAAAAAAAGAGTGGAAATGTATTGCGATGGGGTTTGAAACTTGTCAAGGCATTGGAATAGTGTTGCTATCTCTCGATGGTGATTATTATCCGGCCACAGCTAGACTGAGATTCTCTGCAACCAGTAATGTTACAAAGTATGAGGCGTGCGTCTTAGGAATCCCGCTGGCATGAGAAAGAAGGGTGAAAGAATTACAAGTATATGGGGACTCAGCCCTAGTGACCTATCAGAAAAGAATGGAGAGGGCATACAATGAGAAAGTTCACCCAAGACAGTTCAAGAAAAAAGATTTAGTTCTAAAAGGATTTCTTCCGGATCAAAGGGACCATAGGGGCAAATGGAACTCAAATTTGGAAAGCCCATATGTGTGGTCAAGAAAGCCTTTTCAAAAGGGGCACTGATTTTACAATGGATGGATGAAGAACAGGTCCCGAGTCTTTTCAATGCAGGTAAAGGAATACTACTCTTGAAAAAAAAAAAACACTCGGCCTAAAACAGAAAGAGGTCAGAAAAAGAGAAATAAATAAAAAGGAGGGGTCCTAGCTGAAAACCCGCAAAGGGCGGCTTGGATCCATTGGGGGTCGCTTAAGTTGAAAACCCGAAAAGGGCGGCTCAAGCGAATGATGGAAAAAGGAGAAACTTGATCTGAAAACCCGAAAAACGGCGGCTCAAGAATTTGGATAAAGCGAACTGGTAGTAGAAGGATACCAAACTATCCCTTAAGGTCAAGAGAGGGTAGGGCGCGATCCAGACTGAGTGGGTGCCATCAGGACAGTAGTTTTTCTCTTGGAAAAATCCAAAGGTTTTGTCATCATATCGTCGTCGGAGTATTCATCATTACGAGGCTTTCTTGATTAATCAGTTGCACTTTGATTCATTTTTTGTATATATTGCAGTATCGATACAGATATGGTGTTTCTTTCTTCGAACGCGCGGGTTTGACATATTGCATAACATGTCATCACGAATCATAAATGGTGTAACATTTCTGTCTTGTCAAATGAAACTAACATAAATCTTTTGACAAATGGCAATTCAATCTTTTGAACCATACTTCTTTTAATACCCAGTGTTGATACAAACCATTTTTGAACAAATGACAAATTGAGAATGTTTTGAAAATGTTTTGAAAGTAAACTGCATTCCATTTGTGAGCCTAGGAGGAGGATTAAATCAAGGATGTCAAATGAGAAAGTCTTGCAAAGTGGTGGTCACCAGTTTCAAAAAATGAATTAACATATGGTGGCATCATCATGCAATCATGACATGTTCCGAAGAGTTTCAACCGCGTGATTTTTACTTATTTTTTTCAAATTCTATCACAGAGTAACAAGGGAATGGATGTAGGGAGTAGCGAGATCAGCAAAAGAAACTTTCAAAGCATATTATTCAGGTCAGATCTGGGGCAAAGATGAAAATGTCGAAGTGAACAAGAAAGCAAATCTAAAGTCAAATCAAAAAGAACGAACGGTTGCAAGGAAGCAAAGTCAAGAGAGCAAAGATTCAGAGCATCAATCAAGAAGTTTTAGTTACAACATCAGATTCAGAGTTATTTTCCAAAGGTATTTTCTTCCAAAATTACTTCCACGTGATTCAAATTCAATTTTCAAGATTTTGTATAGGTTCCATCCGAATGCTTTGGCATTTCCACAAACCAAACTCGTTTCCATACGAGTCAGTTCAAGCCTTGGTTCCATCCAAGCAACATGTGCTTTTCCATAAGCAAAACTAGTTTCCATACGAGTCAGTTGAAGCCTTGGTTCCATCCAAGCAGCATGCTTTTCCATAGGCCAAGTTCATATCCATATGAATTCAGTCTTCCAAGACTAAACTCGTTTCAATACGAGTCAGTTCAAGCCTTGGTTCCACCCAAGCAACAAGGGCTTTTCCACAAGCCAAACTCGTTTCCATACGAGTCAGTTGAAGCCTTGGTTCCACCCAAGCAACATGGGTTTTTCCATAAGCTAAGTTCATTTCCATATGAATTCAGTCTTCCAAGACTAAACTCGTTTCCATACGAGTCAGTTCAAACCTTGGTTCCATCCAAGCCACATAGGCTTTTCCACAAGCCACTGTTCGTTTCCATACGGTGCATTACCATCTTCAGATGACTCGGTGTAGCATCTTCAAAGTTGAATCCAGATGACTCGGTGTAGCATCTTCAAAGATGAACTCAGATGACTCGGTGTAGCATCTTCAAAGATGAACTCAGATGACTCGGTGTAGCATCTTCAAAGTTGAACTCGGATGACTCGGTGTAGCATCTTCAAAGTTGAACTTGGATGACTCGGTGCTTTACTTCTTCAATGTTGGACTCAGTCGGCTCGGTGCAGCAAATCTTCAAATATATTAGGGTAATTCGGTGAATCAAGTTGATAGGGTGCATCTCTTCAAAGACCAGAAGTCGGTGAGCTTGGTGCAGCACGTTTTCAAACAGTTAAAGACGATTCAGTAAATTAAGTTTCTACGGTGCAGTGTTCTTTAAAGTTTGATTCAGTGAATCAAGGTTCTTGCAACTTTCCAGTAAAAAGGGTGCCTATGTCTTTGCACGCTTTCTAACTCTCAAAAAGTACACAAATTACTTCTTTGCAGACTTCTCGATAGTTAGAAAGCGCACAAAGAGGGGCAGCTATAGACACTCATTTTTGTCCATATCCTTTCAAATTCAATCAATTTATTTCTTATTTGGCATTAGGATCACTTAGGGGCATTTTGGTCATTTTTACACTAAGGGCATTTTCGTCATTTGCATATTCAGTGGCACATTGGTCATTTTAAGTCCACTCTTAATTTAGATTAGGTAATTCATTTTGGTCATTTAGATTGCATTTGAAAAAACCTTAAAAAATCTAAGAATGGGCATCTTTGGCATTTTCACATATTTCAGGGATTAGTTTCATTTAGTATTGCTGCCTTTTAGTTTTTATTTAAGTCAATTATATTTCTTAATGTACATACGAAGCATTATGCTCACTTACTAGTTCATAGTTAGCAATCCTCTATTTAATTAGCATGCTCTTCATTTAAATTGCATTTACTATATCTCATTTTTAGAAGTTACATTTACATATTCCATGTTTGATCTCAATTAGTAATTTGGTTAATCCATACGCATTTTTGGGTTTTAGCATTACATATATGTTTGATTGCATTCAAAAAGTACGAAAATGATGGAAAATTGAAAAATAAAAAAATAGATATTTTATTATTACTTTGGCATACATTATAAGTAATTTGGAATTGTTGCATCCTTTTTACAAAAAATAACAAAAACAAAACAAAGTGCATTGCTGCATGCTCTTAGCCCAATTTGAGATGTTTTCCTGTCTTGATTCCAGCCCCTACTTGCCAAAGATAATGGCTTCGAAAGGGAGAGCTCATGACCTGAAAAATGAAGCACAAAAGAAAGGAAACCAGAGAGATGTTCCCCATGATCCGAAAGCATGTGCATTATTGACTAATGCACATACTAAGGGAACAAAAACAGAGTACATGCTCGGGGAAAAATTACTATTGGCCAAGTTGAACACAAGGCGTGAGATCCAGTCTCAGCCTTGAGATGTCAACAAGGCCATGGAAACAAGAGCAAGTATGTTAGTAATGGACAAACAAAATATACAAGGAAAATGCAAGACAAGGATCAATCCAGCAGCATGCCTCAGTTTCCAAACAAGGTCAACAACATATAATGATGCAGCCAACAATTCATCAAGCACAAGAATGACCAAATGCAGCAAGGGAAGGTGTGCAGATGACCAAATGCAGCAAATGACCAAATTCAGGAGGTATCCAAAGGCAACCATGCAGTGTGAGTTCAGAAAGCAACATGTAGCAGCACAAAAACAACAAATAGGACAAACCTGGCATTCCATTTCAGTGTGTCTCTCTCATTTCATGTCACTATTAGGATTCATCAATAACATTACAAAGAAAGGCATTCATATAATATCTCTTCCTTAGTCAGTAACCCATTTGCATCCATATAAAAACAAAACTACATGTGCAAATTATGGTCTCTCACATGATATATACAGAGCATGTTAAGACATCATCATCAGAGGTGTCAGGCTTCAAAATCTCTAGCAGTAAGGACCCTATAAGTCAGTTGAAACAGGACAATGCAATCCAGCAAGCAAAATCCCAAAAGGCTCATTAGATATTAACAGTGCATATTTACCCCAAAGTCATAGTCAATTGTACGTGCAAAAATTATAACAGAAACAGATAAGGCAGGGATGCCTTGCAAAATTGCATGAAGAGAGAGAAGGGTTATACCTGCCACCTCAACCTTCTGATCCTTATCCCCTTCCCCAAAAAACCTGCACAAGGAGACAGAAAATTTGTTAGAGCTAAATAGGGAAAATGATGCATTGAATCAGGGGGATCTCTTCTCTCTTCCAACTCAGTATCTCTCCACCTCAGAAAAAGAATATCACACACAACCTAAAATTCTCAGGACTCCCAGCTTCCCTCTCTCTCCCAACACCCAACTCTTTTTCCTCCAGGACCTCTCTCCCAACACACAGATTTCACAAATAAAAAAAACGCTCTCACTAGCAAGCCTCCTCTCAAAAACTCTCTCTTCCTCACAAAAAAAAGACCTCACACACACACCATCTCTCGGCTCTCTCTCACTCAACAGCAAAAAAAAAAAAAAAAAACTCTCCCACCTCACCACGCACACAGTTGGCAGCCTCTCTCTCAAGCACTCTAATCTTCTCCCACCGAAACCTCACCAAGAAGATACTCTCAAGAAACCCTCTCTCCAAAAAAAAAACACTCTTTTTGGCTCACTGTACCTCTCGTATTGACTCAAACACACAAAGCCAAAGGAAATCCTCATCCTTCCATCAACTTGAGCAAAACAAAAAAAAGGAAGAAAACAGAAGAGGGGAGAGAAATCAAAATATGGTATAGTTAGGGTTCATACCTCTGATTTGGGTATTTTCAATTCGGGTTGTCATCTGGCCAAACCGAACGGTGAGAGGGTCACTCTTGAAGGGAGGAAAGACATGCGCAAAAACCAAGCCGATCCGATGGCTAGGTTCAGAGATCGTAAAGGTGTAGCCTTGCTTCGGTAAAGTCGGATTTGAAGGCTTTCGAGGAGGATTTGGACAAAAATAAGGCCGGAGCTTAGATAGGGGAATGGAAAAGAGGTTGCAGATGAGGTTTGAGCTCAGTCCACGGTGACAAATTGCTCCGGTGCGGCGGTCCGATCATGAGTTCTGTAAAGAGGGCGGCGGCTAGGGTTTCGACAATTTTGAGGGAGAAGGGAAGAAGATAACATGTTGGTATTTATACCAACCCTCTAGTTAAGGTAAGGTTTCAATCTTTTTCAATAAAGCCCTTTAATTTATGCATTTAAATCCTGTAGGTTGTTAATTAATTCACATAAAACCCATAAGTTTCTCACGTGTTCAACCTAGTCCCTAATTTAAAATTAAGTCTTTTATTCGTTTCAATTTGGTCCTTATTTGTCTTGATTTGTGTGATTTCATTCAATCGGGTCCCTAATTTAGGCTGTTATTTATTCATTGACTCAATTTTGTCCCTGATCTAAGGTAATATTTGTTGATTGATTCAATTATGTCCCTAATTTAGAGTAATTTTTATTTATTGATTCAATTTTGTCCCGGATTTAGAATTTTTATTTTTGATTTATGCGGCCTAGTCCCTGATTTAAGATTTATTTCCTGATTAAATGCAATTTGGTCCCTTGTTTTAGAAATTGATGTTAGAATTGAGCAATTGGGTGTTTGATTTATATTATTAATTATTAATTTGTGCTTTTTGGCTCCTGAATGTTGCTAATTGTTTTCTTAACGTGCAGATAGGTCTCCAATTTGTCCAAATTTTTCCCTGAAGCTTTTTGTTTATTTCAATTGTGTTCTTTGTTAGTTTAATTTCAATTTAATTAAACCCTTTGGTTTGTAATAATCTAGTAATTTGGAGTAGAAGTAGAGTTTAATTGCATGCATATCATATTTATTTGTGATTAATTTATAAATGTTTCCATTTCATGCCACCTCTATAAATTGCGATTAATAAAGAGGCGTTTAAACTATGACGGGCCAATCTCGGGTAAAGGTGCATGAGCACGACCTCTCGAGATTTCGCTCCGAGATTAAATGATCTTTACGAATATCCCCGGAGGGCCGGGCTAGGTTCGTGAAGGTCAATTCAACTAAACTCCTTTTATTAATCAACTAATAAACCAGACTTTGCATCCATCATCTCATACATGCATTAGGTAATATCTTGGTCAAAATTGGAAAAATGGTAAAAATGAAAAAATCAGAAAATTAAAAGATGTAATAAAAGGGGATTTTCCAAAATGTTTTCTCCATTAAGTGTTCTCTTATACAGTTTTCAAAAGAAATTAAAGTTGGTAATCAAGAGCTTTTAAGATTTAAATAGACGCTTTCAAATTCAAATCAGACTTAGTTTATCAACAGAAGATTTAAAAAGATTTCCAAAACAATAAGAAAAGAAGATTTTCACACCATTTTTAGGAAGACTAAAATGGGAGTTTTCAAAATAAAGTAAAAGACTTTAAAAACAAAAATAAAGGATTTTGACACAGCATTTTCAAAACCTCTTCCCGGTACGGGAGATTCAACAAAAGAACAAACAGTGAAAGAGAATCGAGATAGAATTGATTGACGATGTTCGATCATATTCTTCGAATTTTCGACATTTGTTTTTAAAATGACTTCATTTTCTTTTATAATTGATAATAAACAACATTTAGATAAAAGCAACCATTTAGTATTAAACCCATTAGATTTAGTTTGGACTAGAGGTACCGTCGTTTGACGGGCGTGTCAGGGGTGCTAATCCTTCCCCGAGCGTAACCGACTCCCGAACCCATAGACTCTGGTTAAGCAGACTGTATTAGGTTTAGTATTACCTTCTCCAAGCTTAGGTTGATATTAGACTTAATAATCGGATAGGTGGCTAGTCACACCTTAGAAAAAAGATTAGTGGCGACTCCTTTCCAACGTCGTTTCGACAGGGTTCCCCGGACCCGAAAATTTCGACAGTATGTAGCTCTGCATGATTTCGTGCTTTCCATTCTTTGTTACCATCTTTGCTATTTTGAGTGATGACACCTGCTGGTTTCTGTCCTTATGCTTTTCTGCCATATGCCTCCTGACTTGTTGTTGCTTGCTTTCTTTCATTGGAACATTAAGGCATATTCACCAACTGATGGTGTTTGTGCCTTAAGTCCTGGTGATACATGTTTTTTCTTGCATGAATTGGTACTGCATGCTGCATTTGGTGTCTTTGTTTGTTGCAGGTTATTCAATTTTCTTGGCAAAAAGCTAAACTCCAAAGACACAGGACTCTAGGCAAGGGGACCTTGAGACAACAAAATTTCCACAAGATGTAATCCAAGAAGGCATTTTTGTTTTCCTTTGTAAAATTTGCATTTACAAACATAATTACCAAATCTTTCTTTTTTGAATAGTTGAACTTTGTGATCCATGTGGCCTTGGAACTATGTACCTTTTATTTTGGGAATTAAGAGAATCAATTGCTTTCATATTGTAAGTAAAAAGATTTGATCCAATTTAAGCTCCCAACTTAACTCGAATGCACACACATGACTAGTAAACAAAATGACATGATAAAGAATGAGTATGCTCAATGAGAAATGAACAATATGACCAACGTGACTAATGTAAAAATATGTATATGAATGACATAATTAAAGGGTACATGAGAATAAATTGGATATGAAAATGCCATTTGAAAACTAGACCTATTACTAAACGGGCTTAACCTATATGATTAAAATGCAGCAAACATTAAATTACTAAATGAATCTGAATTATGGAATCTGTGAAAATGCCAAAGGTGCTATCTAAATGACCAAAACAAATGAATTAGCTACTCTAACCTAAAAAATGAAATTAAAATGGCCAAAGAAAAACCCTGAGTGTGCAAAATGACCAAAATGCCCCTGAGTGACCCTAATGCCAAATAAGAAATAAATTGATTTAAATTAAAAGGATATGGACAAAAATGGGTATCTACAGCAGTTGCTGACTCACTAGCACAGCTCATCAAACCCATTCTTATCTCTTCACCTGCTCCCTGATGTGCCCAATGCTTATCATGGAGGGAATGATGCGCCAAGTACTTATCATGGACTTGAAGATAACAATGGAGAGCAAGGAAAGGATGTGCATGGGTTGCAAGGAAGCATGGAGAAGCACGAAGATCAAGGAGATATCACACAACATGTTTCAAGCACCAAGGAGATGCCAAAGATGCCATTTGATCCATTGAAGATGCCATTAGGTCCAATGACAAGAGCAAGAGCCAAAAGATTCAAGGATGCATTATTGGGCCTTGTTGGAACTCATCTTGAAGGCTTGAAGGCATCCAGAGTTCATTTGAAGAGCTTTGATGATGATTTGAGCAAGAAAACATCAATCAATTACAAGTTCATCACTTTGCTTCGTATTGATTCTACATGGCCGGATTGACATCATGGTATGGGCCCATTAGCATTAGTTTGCTTTGTTTGGGCTTAAATCTATCTTAGATTAGCTTATTTTTAAGTTTGGATGTTATTTGGGTTGGGTCTTGTTTGACTAAGTCCAATCCTTGTTTAATTATGTCTTTATTTCCTTTTCGTAGTTGGGTTTGGACTAGTTTTACCCTAGGCCTTATGTTTGGACGAAAATTAGGTTTTAGTTTCTAGATCTAGTCTTCACCTATGCCTATATAAAGGCATCAACCCCCTCTTGTAAACATAAGTTGAGTTGATTAATAAATTGAGGTTTTTACACCCAAATTGATTATCTTAGCTTCATTGTTCTAGTTTGAGCAAAACTTAGGGTTCTTCAATCTTGTAGAGTCCTAGCAAACAATTAAGTTGTGATACTTAATTGCTTGTGAATCTTATGATCTTAGGTGTTCAATTGCAGGTCTAATTGGGGGTCTAAGGCCGACGAAAGAAGAAGACTGCTTGGGTGAGATTGTCGACATACACATCTAGAGGTTCAAGTTGTTCAAGTTGATTCTTGGCAGGTCACAAGGGTGGATTTGGAATCTAAAACAACTAGATTTGTCCTTAAATCTTGCTTATATCGCACCACAAATGGAAAGCTCTCAATGAACTCGTATCACACACCATATGGATGGAGTTCAACCTCTCTAATGGGTGCAATTCCACTAGGAATTTTCCCACAAATGTAAGCTACAGACTTCCCTCCTTGTATCACAACAAGTCCAATTCCTACAAAATCACTCAAAAGAAACACAATTTTGCTTGGAATATCTCCAGCCAAGTTGTTAGTACCCATTAGTGTATTCGAAACAAAGGTAAGATAAAAACAGAATTCTCATGCAAAACACTCTTAATCTCACTCTTAGTAGCTAACATACACTCTTTAACAACTTTCTTAGAACTTGTTTTCTTATCAACCAAAACAGAATTATTTCCAATGCTATGATCAACCAAAACAGAATCTGTTTCATTTAACAAGACTGTTTTATCAACACTAACAACACTCAAAACAGATTTCGTGTCATTGCAAACAACACTCAAATTAGGTTTAGAATTACCCTTTGAAAATAAGGTTGTTTTATCATCAGAACAATCAACAATTTTAGGTTCGAAATTACTCTTTTCTTTAGCCCTAAATTCATCATCCAATTTAGCAAAATCATCTCTCACTTTAATTTAATCTTTTAGAGCTTCTTGAAGTGATAAAGGAATTAGAGTAAAAGGCTGCTTACCATGCATAAAAAGGTACTTGTTTGTCTCACCATCATGCTTCACCTTTTTGTCAAATTGCCAAGGTCTTCCAAGCAACACATGACAAACTCGCATTGGTAGCACATCACACAAGACATCCTCTTTGTACCTGCTCAAAGAAAGAGTAACCAAAACTTGTTTGTTAACCCTAATTTCTTCTCTATCATTGATCCAACTTAAGCTATAGGGTTTAGGATGTTTAGAAGTAGGTAGTGTAGACACCCATTTTTGTCCATATCCTTTCAATTTAAATCAATTTATTTCTTATTTGGCATTAGGATCAACTAGGGGCATTTTGGTCATTCTCAAGAATCTAGGGGCATTTTAGTCATTTGCACATTCAGGGGCATTTTAGTCATTTTAAGTTCACATTTTATTTAGGTTAACTGATTCATTTCTTAGTCATCTAGCATGAACACCTTTGGCATTTTTGCATATTTCAAAGCTTAGCTGCATTCAGTAGTTGCATTTTAATCTTTTATTCAAATCGATTTTATCATTTAATTTACATAGGGAATATTATGGTCACCTACTAGTTTGTTTAGCAATCCTCCATCAATTTAACATTAGTTTGTCATTTGCAAAAATGTTTTATTAGTTGCATTTAGAACTCCATCAATTTAACATTAGTAGTCGTTTGCAAAAATGTTTTTGAGTTGCGTTTACAATATAAGTATGGTCCATTTTTAGAAGGCATTGCATGTTTGTCTTAATTTTTAGGATGGCCGACCATTTTGCATTTTGCATCCTGTTTTGGATCTTAACATTGCATATATAGGAGATTGCATCCATAAAGCAAAAAATATTGGAAAATTGAAAATCAAAATAGAGATTTTATTATTACTTTAGCATACATTATAAGAAATTAGGAATTGTTGCATCTTTCTTACAAGAAATAACTAAAACAAACAAAGTGCATTGCTGTAGGCCCTTAGTCCATCTGAGGTAATTTCTTGCCTTGATTCCAGCTCTTATCTCCCAAAGACATGGACTTCGAAAAGAAGGGGCACAACCTGCATCTCAAAATTTAGCCATATACATTTTCAGTTCACTACCTTTTTTAGGTAGTACATATGAAAGCCTTTCCTAGATATCATGCACTTCCAATTTCTGCATAGTGTCATCATTCTCTTATATACATTTTCGAGTCATAGCAGCATACATTTCTTACGTAGCAATTAGAGTCCAGAAAATAAAGAGGGACACTTTACATTTCAGGATACATTGCAAATTCAGCCATCATGATTTAAGGTTACATTGCATAGCATTTTCAGAGGATTTCAATTCCTAATCAGATTAGCATTCCAGCATTTAGTTAATCATCTCACCATATAGTCAAAACCAAATTTCAGAGGGTACCAAAAACAACAAAGTTTCCCACTACAGTTACCATAGGGGAGAAGAAATTTACCATGGAGAGGCCTTGGTTGCCAGCACATCAAACTGTTGCTCCCATTCCCAACAACCTGCAGAGAGGACAAAGTTTGTTAGAGATAAAAGAGGGGAAAGGATGCATTGAATCAAGGAGAACAAATCCCTCTCTCTGATTTTTTTCCGACCCTACTCTCTCTCATCACCAAGAAGCCCTCTGGAGAAATCCTCTAGCAGCACACTCTCATGTCACACAATAAAAAATTCACCCTCTCCACAAGAAATACGGCATAACTCTCTCTGAAATTCTCCACTCTCACTCTCGAAACCTCCCACACCGAACCCTCACCAAGAAAATACCCTAAAGAAGACCCCTCTCGTCTCTCTCTCGACTCCCAACAGAAAATACACAAGCTCCCTCTCTCAAACAGGATCACCCTCTCCCATTCAAAGAATCAAACCTCATACACACTCAAGAACACTCTGAAAAAAAACCCAAAAACAACTCTCACTCACTGAATTTTCTCACAACAGACAACTCATCCCTACTCTCATCAGATCAATTCTTCACTTCCTCACAACCACACACACTGCACAGATTCTCTCAAGAACACTCCCCAATACCCAACAACCACAACAACCTCACGATTTTTTTCACACTCCGCATATCCATCGAACACACAAGCTCTCCGACCTCACCACACACAGATCATAACTCACCAGGAACGAAAAAATCTCTGGAACACTCAAAAAGAAAAACTCTCGTCTCCTCTAAAAAAAAAATACCCGAATACAACACACTCTCCACACTCGGATTTCACAAACACCTCTCCAAATCCTCTCACTCTCTCTCTCTCAAAAAAATCTGGTCCTCACACTCAAACCCTCGGATATTCTCACTAACCACTGAAAAAAACTACAAGAAAAGATGAGGTGAAAGGGGATACCTTCTTGTAATTCTCGTTGAGTCTCGAACTGTGGAAGCCCTCCCTTGTCACTGTTCTTCACTTTCCAGTTATCATTTTTCGCTTTCTAGGACTTGTATCAATTTGGGAACTTAAGAATTAAAGCTTCGTTTAGTGAAATTGGGTTGTGGGTTTCATAGAGGGGGTTTAGGGTGGTTCAAATAAGTTGGAATCGAGGAACTTTAAGGGTTGGTTTTGATATTAAGAGATTTTGAAGGCTTGGGTTCGAGAGAGATGGGAACAGGAGGACAACCTGGGTCAAGGAGGGTTCGGCGTTTGGATCTTTGGAGTCACTAGCTTGATAAATAGAGGATATTCACTTTGAAGCTAGGTGGAGTTGTCGGGTCTTCAAGGGTAGTGGGAGCATCGGGTTTGCTGAAGTCATGGTGTTTTGGGTGGACTTTCAAGAGGTTTAGGCTAGGGCCTAAGTTCAAGAGGAAGAGAAGAGGCCGATTGGTGGTCTAATGGTGATTGGGAGGCTCGATACGGCGGTTGGTCAAGAGGGGAGATGGTGGCGCTGTTATGAAGTAGAGGAATTAGGGTTTCAGGAAAGCAGCAAAAGGAAGAAGAAGAAAGAAGAAAGGGGGCGTTTGTATAGTGTCGTACCATACTCACCATAACGACACCGTTTGAGTCAGGTAAGATGCCTTTTCCTTTTTATCTCTGCAATTTAGTCCCTGATTTAAGATTCTATTTACTATTTGATGCAATTTAGTCCCTGATTTAAGATTCTAACTACTATTTGATGCAATTTAGTCCCTGATTCAAGATTCTATTTACTATTTGATGCAATTTAGTCCCTGATTTAAGATTCTTTTTACTATTTGATGCAATTTAGTCACTGATTTAGGATTTTAGTTACTATTTGATTCAATTTGGTCCCTAGTTTTAGAAATTGATGTTAAAATTGTGCAATTAGATACTTGATTCATGTCATTGATATTCAATTTATGCTCTTTGCTCCCTGAACTTTGCTGATTGTTTACTTGATGTGCAGATAAGTCTCCAATTTGTCCAATTTGGCCCTGGAACTTTTAATTTCTTTCAATTTGGTCCTTTGTTAGTTTAATTTCAATTTAATTAAGCCTTTGGTTTGTAATAATCTAGTAACCTAGAGTAGATTTATAGTAGAGTTAATTGCATGCATATCATATTTATTTGTGATTAATTTATAATTGTTTGCATTTCATGCCACCTCTATAAATTGCGATTAATAAAGAGGCGTTTAAACTATGACGGGCTAATCTCGGGTAAAGGTGCTCGGCCACGACCTCTCGAGATTTCACCCCGAGATTGAATGATCTTCACGAATATCCCTGGAGGGCCGGGCTAGGTTCGTGAAGGTCAATTCAAGTAAACTCCTTTTTATTAATCAAACTAAAAACTGGACTTTGCATCCATCATCTCATACGTGCATTAGTTAGTATCTAGGTCAGAATTGAAAAAATGGAAAAATCAGAAAATCAAAAGAGGCAATAAAGGGTGTTTTCAAAAAGGTTTTTTTCTCAAATCATGTTCTCTTAGTCGATTTTCAAAATTAAGAGAAGGGTAATTCAAGAATTTTCAAGGTAAGCATTTTCAAAAAAGAAAGGTTTTTTAATTAAGCAATCCAAAAGAAGATTTCGGAAGTTAATAAAATGGATCAAGTTTTTTCAAAGTCAAAATGGTCAAAAGATTTTGTCACAGCATTTTCAAATCTCTTCCCGGTGCGGAAGATTCAACAAGAGAACAAACAGTGAAAGAGAATCGAAATAGAATTGATTGACGGTGTTCGATCATATTCTTCGAATTCTCGACATTTGTTTTAAAGATGATTTTATTTTCTTTTATGACCCTTTTTCTTCTAATAATCAAGATAAAAGCAACTGTTTAGTATTAACCCATTAGATTTAGTTTAGACTAGAGGTACCGTCGTTTGACGGGCGTCTCGGGGGTGCTAATCCTTCCCCGAGCGTAACCGACTCCCAAACCCATAGACTCTGGTTAAGCAGACTGTATTCGGATAGGTGACTAATCACACCTTAGAAAAAAGATTAGTGGCGACTCCTCCTTACAAACGTCGTCTCGGTAGGGTTCCCCCGGACCCGAACGTTTCGACAGGTAGTTGTAACTCTTTCACCAAATAATCACTTACTATGTTTTTACAACTATCTCCATCTATAATCACACTACTAAGCTTTCCATTCTCATACATCCTAGTATGGAACAAATTCTCCCTTAGAATATCCACTTTTACATAGGCACTCAAAGTTCTCCTATCAACCAAACTAAGTGGAGCTTGTTGATTTTGAGCTTTAGCCATAGTTTCCATTCTTCCATCCATGGCATCCAATCTTTGCATAAGTGCTTGTATCATGGTAGCCAAGTCATTGTTTTGATTTAGTACTTCTTGCCTATCTCCCATTGTACCTACACACAAAGAAAAGTTAGTAATAAAAATCCCTCACAAGTGTGTGTGTGAATTACCTTTGTTGTGCTCTCGTGTTTGCACTCAACCTATGGATTGGCGATCCACTACTCTCTTAATGATCTCACAAGATTATGCCTTTTTCTAGCTTCAGTAGGCCTAATAAGAGCAAATTGTTAAAGCCTCATTTCTTCTCGTGACCTACTTGAGGAACAAAGAATTAAGAGCAATAACTTGAGTATCAAAATAAGAGTGATCTATAAACAATCCAAACAGCCTTTTGTCTCCCAAACTTGCTGCACAAAACACAATCAACACAAATCAATCAATTCAATCAAATAGAAACCCTAGTACCACATAGATCCAATTTTAAACCACTTGTATCCAATAGGGCTTCAATTCGAAATTCTGCAAAACAAACTTCAATTCACAGCAAAAGCAACCCAAGAATCTCAAACAAACAATCAATTAAGGTTAATTGCAACCAATTGAATCAATTGCACAAAAGAAACCCTAATCCCTAAATTCCAAAAACTAAACCTAGATAAGAACCCTAGATCCAAAATTGCGGCAAACACCACAGATTTTTTTTTATTTTTTTTAGTATTTTTCCCAGAAATATCACAATAAAGGAAGTCTAGATTTCAAATTTCAAAGCTTTCCAAGCTCAAACGAAGCCAGAATAAATTTCACAAGATTCTGGTCGAAAATTTTTATATATTTTTTTATTTTTTTGATATTTTTTGATTAAACTAAAATATATGAGGACTCCAAATCTGAAATTTCAAGTCGATTGGAGTTAAGATGAAACCACAATGAATTTTTGAATTTTCAGAATTTTTGGATCTTGAAAATTTTGAAAAACTTTGATCGATGAGATGGATGAAAAACTTGATGATAGATAAATAGAAGGATATATTTACCGATTGAAGATGACAACCTATGCTCTGATTACCAATTGATATGAATCTAGTTGTTTTAGATTCCAAATCCACCCTTGTGACCTGCTAAGAATCAACTTGAACAACTTCAACTTCTAGTTGTGTACATCGACAATCTCACCCAAGCAATCTTCTTCTTTCGTCGGCCTTAGACCTCCAATTAGACCTGCAATTGAACACCTAAGATCACAAGATTCACAAGCAATCAAGTATCACAACTTATTTGTTTGCTAGGACTCTACAAGATTGAAAAACCCTAAGATTTGCTCAAACTAGAACAATGAAGCTAAGATAATCAATTTGGGTGAATATCTTCAAAATCTTTATTGAAAACTTAACTTATGTTTACAAGAGGGGGTTGATGCCTTTATATAGGCATATGTGAAGACTAGATCTAGAAACTAAAACCTAATTTTCGTCCAAACATAAGGTCTAGGGTAAAACTAGTCCAAACCCAACTAGGAAAAGGAAATAAAGATATAATTAAACAAGGATTGGACTTAGTCAAACAAGGCCCAACCCAAATAACATCCAAACTTAAAAATAAGCTAATCTAAGATAGAATTAAGCCCAAACAAAGCAAACTAATGCTAATGGGCCCATGCCATGATGTCAATCCGGCCATGTAGAATCAATACCAAGCAAAGTGATGAACTTGTAATTGATTGGTGTTTTCTTGCTCAAATCATCATCAAAGCCCTTCAAATGAACTACTTTGGCCTTCAAGTCTTCAAGATGAGTTCCAACAAGGCCCAATAATGCATGCTTGAATCTTTTTGCTCTTGCTCTTGTCATTGGACCTAATGGCATCAATGGATCAAATGGTATCTTTGGCATCTCCTTGGTGCTTGAAACATGTTGTGTGATATCTCCTTGATCTTCATGCTTCTCCATGCTTCCTTGCAACCCATGCACATCCTTTCCTTGCTCTCCATTGTCATCTTCAAGTCCACGATAAGTCCTTGGCGCATCATTCCCTCCATGATAAGCCTTGGGCGCATCACTCCCAACAACCAAGAGAAGATCTAGGGGATTCATGAACCAAGAGAGGATTCAGGGACGGTTGCTTGCTCTGTGGATTCTAGAAAACTCTCTCCACACACTACTAAGAAACAGGCCATTCACGTCTCCCTTGAGAAAAAAAGTTCACACACTCAAATTCACAGAATCTCTCCCATTCACAGCCTCCTCACTTCTTAACACTCACTCTTCAATCATCAAATGCTCACCCTCTCAACTCATGAATACACATACACAAATCCACACACACTCATAAAAAACCCAGAAATTCTTCTCTCACAAAAAATCTCCAAACACAAAAGGAAAACGAAACTCTCTCTTATTCTCGGATTGAGAGATTTCTTCACTCACGAAAACAAAAATTAAGTTGAATTCGGATTAGAAGTTGAGTTCGGATTATTTGGTCTTGAATTGTCTAAGATTAGGTCCATTAGCCTAAAAATTAAGTTTTGATTTGATTGGTTGATGTCATTTAATATGTTTGCTAATTTTGATTTGTAAATTCATGGTTTTTGGATGCATATAGTTTAAAGGTTGTGTCTTTTGATTGAATTAAGTAATGCAATGTTAAAGCTTGGATTTTTTAATGTTCAAACCAACTTTAAATTAATCTTTATGCTAGTTAAGCTTAATAAGCCTTTGATTGAAATGCCTTTGATTTGGAATTGGATTTGTATGATTAAAAGTGCTTGTTTTCAATTTGGAAATGGGAATTTAATTAAGGAAGTAATTTTGATTTGAAGATGGGAGGTTTTGATAAAGATTTTGTTTGCAAGTTGAGTTTTTTGAATAAGTTAAGTGAGATTTGTTTATTTGTGGTAAATAATGTCCTTAAGAGCTAAATGAATATTGGATTCTAACTTTTGATTTCCAATTAAGCTAATCTTGATTCGGAAATGGGGTCTTAACTTAAAGTGAATATTTTCTTAAATTAAAATTAGCTTGAAGATGATATGTTAAGACACTTTGGGCTAATTTTAATTTTAAGGAAATTAAACTTGTAGTTAAAGACCTAGTTTCTCAAATTGAGATTAATTTGAAAGGAAATTGACAAACTCCTGTGATTTGATTCTAAGTTCAGAATTGAGATTTTGGGTGTAAGAGCTAGTTTTCTTTAAGATGATTTTCATTGAATTCCAATGTGGCGTGATTTGCATTCTTATTTGCTTAAAGTTTGAATTATTTCCATGATGATCTTAATTCCTAATTTAGGATTATGGTTGCTACTTGTTGAATTTGATTCTTGACTTGCATTGTGAAGGTGTAATTTGTGTGGTTTGCTTCCTGAATTTCACTGATCATTTTCTTTAGTGTGCAGAAATGTCCCCAGTTTGTCCGAGTTGGCCCCTAAGCTTTTATTTTCTTTTCTTTTAAGTGATTTATTAATTGGTCCGATTGGGCCTTGGTTTGTAATAATATAGTAATTTAGAGTAGTGCTAAAGTAGAATTTAATTGCATGCATATCATATTTACTTGTCATTGATTATATTTGTTTACATATCATGCCACCTCCTAAATTCAGTTAATGGCTGTAATCCTTCCGAAGAAGGGGCATTCAGTGAGTGATCGAGTTTTCGGGGCCACTGAATGTCTCCGAGGATGTGACGGCTCTTCTCGGGATGCGTCGGGGCTCCGAGTATATATCCCGGGAAGTGCTTTCAAAAACCCGGGTTACGCGAGTTATCTTTAATAATTGGACCTTGCATTCATCATTTGCATACATGCATTGATATAGAAATAGAATTGGATCAAAGTCAAAAAGAGAAGAATAAAAGAGGTAATAAAAGTGTTTTCAAAAATGTTTTCTCAAATCATGTTCTCTTATTTGATTTTCAAAATTAAGAAATTAGTAAATCCATAGATTTCAATGTAAGCATTTTCAAAAAGAACCTTTTCTTAAGCAAATCCAAAAGAAGATTTTGGAAAAGAAGGTAATTCCAAAAGAAGATTTTGGAAAATAAAGATACCCAAAAGAAGATTTTGGAAATTAATAAAATTGGTCAAGTTTTTGAAAAACTCAAAAATGAAAAAAAAAGATTTCGACACAGCATTTTCAAAATTTCCTTTTCAAAGAGAAAAGGATCAATAGGAGAACAAACAATGAAAGAGGGTTGTAAGAAGAATTAATCGACGATCGTTCGATTATATTCTTCAAAACCCTCGAACATTTAAACTTGTTTACAAAATGATTTGCTTTTTCTCTATAACCCTTTCTAATAATAATCAAGATTAAGAATTAAAAGCAACCAATTTTTCTTTTCGACCCAGTAGATCTAGTTAGACTAGAGGTACCGTCACTTGACAGGCGACTCGGGGGTGCTAATCCTTCCCCGAGCGTAATCGACTCCCAGACCTAGATTTAGGTTGCAAGACTGGACCTTAGGTTTAGTGGGTCCATTGCCAAGCTTCGGACTCTACTTAGCTTAGGTGGCCTTTAGGTGACTAGGAAGGTACAAATTGCTATCCTTGAGTTTGTTGAGAATGCTTTAGATTGGTGGAATCAATTGGTGCAATCTAGGAGGAGAAATATGGAGAGACCAATTGACACATGGGCTTATTTGAAGAGTGTTATGAGGAAGAGGTTTGTGCCAAGTTACTACATCAATTCTCTTTATCAAAGATTACAAGCATTGAGACAAGGGTCTAAGAGTGTTGATGAGTACTATTCGGAGATGATGTTGTTGATGTCTAGGGCTGAAATTGAAGAAGTTCAACAAGCTACTATGGCTAGATTTCTTGCAGGTTTGAATAGGGAGATTCATGATATTGTGGAGATGCAACAACACTATGATTTAGAGGAGATGTTGCAACATCATCAAGTAGCTCATGGAAAACTCCTTACAAGAAAAAAGAGAACTTCATACAAGAAGGAGGTGGCGCAAAAGGGGTTTGTAAGTCCTAAAATTGAAAGTAAGAGTTTGATCAGTCGTCACAAAATCCTAACTATAGTAGATAGGGTAAGTAGGAGTCGATCCCACAGAGAAGGGTGTAGACTTTATCCGAAAATACAATCCTTAAAATCTCTCAAAACAAAACACATAAAGCAGAGGTTTAAAAATCACAATTAAAAAGAAAGCAATTAAACTAGAAAACAAAGCAAAGTAAATTAACTCTAGATCTATAGCAAATAAGAAAGAAAACAATAATTAAAGCATACTTCTTCTCCAATGGTAGAAGACAATTAAATTGAATATGGGTCCTTGATTTAAAAGATGAATTCAGTATTAAATCCTTGATGATAACTGGTCTAGGAAAAACCTAACATGCTATTTAGATAAGATTACCGGTTAAGACTTAAATTACCCCTATTGTTAACTTAACAAATCAATTACCAGTTAAGACTTAAAGATTCACCAAGCAACAAAGCATTAAGATCAACTATTTAATAGTTCTTTGACACATGCTTAATAAATAAAACCATACAACAATCAGATAAAATCCGATCACTGGCATGCAAACCCAATTGAGCGTCTATTAAACGTCATCAACTTGCTACCAAACAATCAGACTCGAGGGTTAACTATTCCGCCTGACTTAGCAATAGATCTCTCAAATTATCAATTTATCGGCCGCATAAACCAATAAAAATCAAGGTCATGGAATAGAACAGAGTTTAACATGCTATCTATCAAAAATAAAATACTAAATTATAAGTATAGAAATCTCACCATATCAATTGATTGAATTCACCAAAGGATTAGAAGTATTAAGAATTTAGCTACTCATGGATTTGGGAAAATCCATGAGCGGCATAAGAGTACTTACAGGACTACAAGGGGCGAAATCTCCTTACTAAACAACCTAGGTATGTCGCACCTCCCTATGGCTATAGGGGGTGGCGGCACCCTTGCCTAAAAACTAGAAGAAAAACTAGAAAATAAATCTAAAGAGAATTATGTGAAAGGTGTTGGTGTGTAGGTGTGTGATTTGTGTTACAGGAGGTGGCTATTTATAGTGGAAATAACCCTAGGAATTCCAATCCTAACTTGGAAAGTGGTCTAAGTCGGTTTTGAGTCTAACTTAGACTCCAAGTTAGATTAAAAGTCATCCTAGAGTAGAATCCAAGTTAAAATAGGATCCTGAAAAAAACCTAAATTCGTACAGGGACTTCGACGGCCGTTTTGGGCTTGAAAACGGCAGAACTGGGTCTTGGACTTCAAAGGAAAGTTGTATATCTCGGAGTTAGATTTCAAACGAGTATTCATGGGCTTCAAACGGAGGTCTGAGCAGAAAGTTAAGATTTTTCTACCAAAACTGCGCTGAATCCTAATCCTGTTAGAAGCGGGAATCTACGGGATTTGGATATTTCCTTGGATATAGGAGTCATTAATTGGGATTTTAATTCCAATTAATACCTTATATGGGTTGAGTATTTTTCCCATATAAAATATCCAAAAATACCTAAGCTTGAAGGCTTATCCATGGCTTGTCTTCAATTAAGGCTCCAATCTTCAATTCTTGCTCTTGAAATAATTCTTCAAAAATCTTCAAGTCTCCAATTTATCTTCAAATGGTCTTCAAACACGAACTTCGAATCTCCAAATCTATGCTCAAAATTGCTTTGCTCAAATCTGTGTAAAAAGTCATCAAAATAGCTCCAAAAGTAGTGAAAAATAACAATTTCTCAATTTCACATCACTTAAGGACTCAAAACACAAATATTAACAAAATAGCATATAATTAAGCATAAATGGGTCCAAAAACATAGCAAAATAGCCATAAAAATAGGGTTAATTTTGGCTCAATCAGATTTCTTCATGTTCATCATAAAAATCTCACATTAAGTGTTTTAAGTGTCAAGGATTTGGTCACTATGGTAAGGATTGTGTTGATAAGAAGGTGATGTATTTCAATGAGCATGGTGAGCTTTTGAGTGAAGATGAAGGTGATTTCAATTTTGATTCTAGTGGGGATGGTTATGATGAAGGGTACGATGATAAGGCTGCAATTGATGATGGTGATGAGTTAGTTCCACTTAAGAGTTTGGTTGGTAGGAGAACTTTAAATGCATATGTGAAAGGGGATGTGCAAAACCAAAGGGAGAACTTGTTTCATACTAGATGCTATGTGAATGGGAAACCTAGTAGTGTGATCATTGATGGTGGGAGTTGTACAAACATAGCTAGTGTTTATTTGGTGAAGGAGTTACAACTACCTACTTCTAAGCATCCTAAACCCTATAGCCTAGGTTAGTTAAATGATAGAGAAGAAATTAGGGTTAACAAACAAGTTTTGGTTACTCTTTCTTTGGGTAGGTACAAAGAGGATGTCTTGTGCGATATACTACCTATCCAAGCTTGTCATGTGTTGCTTGGGAGACCATGGCAATATGACAACAATGTGAAGCATGATGGTGAGACAAACATGTATTCTTTTATGTGTGGTAAGATTCCTATCACTTTAGTTCCTTTATCACCTCAAGAAGTTTTAAAAGATCAATTGAAATTGAGAGATGATTTTGCTAGATTAGAGGCTGAATTTAGGGCTAAAGAAAAGAGTAAAACATAACCTAAATTGCATGATGATGATAACGCAAAAGGGGCTGTTTTGGGGAAAAAGAAAGTTAGTTATAAGAAAGTTGTTAAAGAGTGTATGTTAGCTACTAAGAGTGAGATTAAGAGTGCTTTGCATGAGAATTATGTTTTGATCTTACTTTTATGTCGAAATACACTTATGGGTACTAACAACTTGGTTGGAGAACTTCCAAGCAATATTGTTTCTCTTTTGAGTGATTATGCAGATGTGTTTCCTGAGTAAATTCCTAGTGGATTGCCACCAATTAGAGGGATTGAGCATCAAATTGATTTCATCCCTGGGGCGCAAATACATAATAGGTCAGCCTATAGGACAAATCCTGATGAGAGAAAGGAATTGGAGAAACAAGTTGGAGAGTTGCTTGAAAAGGGATATATGCGAGAAAGCCTTTCTCCATGTGTTGTTCCAGTGTTGCTAATTCCAAAGAAAGATGGAACTTGGAGGATGTGTGTTGATTGTAGAGCTATCAACAACATAATAGTTAAGTATCGTCAAACTATTCTTAGATTAGATGATTAGTTAGATGAATTCCATGGTGCTTGTTTATTTTCTAAGATTGATCTTAAGAGTGGGTACCATCAAATTCGCATGAAAGAAAGTGATGAATGGAAAACTGGCTTTAAAACTAAGCTTGGATTGTATGAATGGTTAGTTAAGCCTTTTGGATTGACTAATGCATCTAGTACTTTTATGAGGCTAATGAACCATGTTTTGAGAGCTTTTATTGGTAAGTTTGTTGTTGTTTAATTTAATGATATACTTGTGTATAGCAAAACCTTAGAGGATCATGTTGAGCATTTGAGATGTGTATTGGATGTACTTAGGGTTGAGAAGTTGTATGCTAACCTTAAGAAGTGCACCTTTTGCACAAATAGGCTTGTTTTTCTTGGTTTTGTGGTTAGTGCGCAGGGTATAGACGTTGATGAAGAGAAGATAAAAGCCATCAAAAATTGGCCAACACCAACAAATATTGGTCAAGTGAGATCATTACATGGCTTGGCTAGATTTTATAGGAGGTTTGTTAAGGACTTTAGCACCATGGCAATACCTATAACAAGTGTGATGAAGAAGAATGCACCATTCTGATGGGGTCAAGAAGAATGCACCTTGAAGACTAAGCTTACTAATGCTCATTTGCTTGTTTTACCTAACTTTAACTCTACTTTTGAGATTGAATGTGATGCATCAGGTGTAGGAATTGGAGCTGTTTTGATGCAAGGAGGGAAGCCCGTGGCATATTTTAGTGAGAAATTGAATGGGGTTGCATTGAACTATCTAATCTATGATAAGGAGTTGTATGCTCTTGTGAGAGCATTACAAACATGGCAACACTATTTGTAGCCTAAAGAGTTCGTGATTCACACTGATCATGAGAGTTTGAAGTACTTGAAAAGCCAACAAAAGTTGAACAAACGGCATGCTAAGTGGATGGAGTTCATTGAGAGTTTTCCTTATGTTGTGCGATATAAGAAAGGTAAGGAGAATGTTTTGGTCGATGCATTGTCAAGAAAGTATGTGTTACTTTCCACACTTGAATCTAAATTTCTAGGACTTGAGTTTATTAAGGACTTGTATGCTTTGGATGTTTACTTTGGTGATATTTAGAAAGCATGTGCTAAATATGGATTTGGAAAGTATTATATGCATAATGGATTTTTGTTTAAAGAATCTAGATTTTGTATTCTTTCTTGTTCTTTGCGTGATGTGCTTATGAGGGAATCGCATGAAGGGGGTTTAATGGGTCATTTTGGTGTTGATAGAACATATGAGATCTTGCATGAACACTTCTTTTGGCCTAAGATGCGATATGATGTAGAAAGCATGTTGCTAGTTGTATTGTTTGTTTGCAAGCTAAATCTACGTCTAAACCTCATGGATTGTATACTCCTTTGCCTATTCCTCATGAACCATGGACACACATTAGCATGGATTTTGTGTTAGGTTTGCCTCGTTCTAGGAGAGCTAAAGATTCTGTTTTTGTTGTGGTTGATAGATTTTCTAAGCTGGCACACTTTATTGCATGTTCTAAGACTGATGATGCCATTAATGTAGCTAACTTGTTCTTTAAGGAGATTGTTAGGTTGCATGGAATGCCTAGAACCATTGTTTCCGATAGAGATGCTAAGTTCTTAAGTCACTTTTGGAGAACTTTGTGGGCTAAGTTAGGTACTAAGTTGATGTTTTCAACAACTTGTCATCCTCAAACTGATGGACAAACTGAAGTTGTTAATAGGACTTTATCTACCTTGCTTAGAGCTTTGATTAAAAAGAACTTAAGAACTTGGGAGGAGTGTTTTCCTCAAGTTGAATTTGGATATAATAGAAGCATACATAATACTACTGGTTATTCACCTTTTGAAATTGTGTATGGTTTTAATCCTTTAACTCCTTTGGATTTGATGAGTTTACCTTTGAGTTTGCAAGTTGACATGGATGGTATAAGGAAGGTCGAATATGTTAGAGAACTTCATGAGAAGGTTAGAGCCAACATTGAAATGAAGACTTAACACTACATGAAGATGGCTAACAAGGGGCGCAAAGAAGTTATCTTTGAGCCTGGAGATTGGGTTTGGTTGCATCTTAGGAAGGAGAGATTTCCTGAGAAGAGGAAGTCTAAACTTTTACCCCATGGAGATGGTCCATTCCAAGTATTGGAGAGGATCAACAACAATGCCTACAAGCTAGATCTTCCTAGTGAGTAGGGTAAAGTGAGTGCTACTTTTAATGTTGTTGATTTGTCTTTGTTTGATAATGATGCAGATTTGAGGACAAATCCTTTTGAACGGGGAGGGGATGATGCGCCAAGGGCTTATCATGAACTTGAAGATGACAATGGAGATCAAGGAAAGGATGAGCATGGAGTGCAAGGAAGCATGGAGAAGCATGAAGATGATGGAGATATCGTTGAGCATGTTCCTAGCACCAAGTAGATGCCATTTGATCCATTAAAGATGCCTATTGGTCCAATGACAAGAGCAAGAGCTAAAAGATTCAAGGATGCACTCATGAGCCTTGTTCGAGTTCATCTTGATGATATGAACACCATTGAAGTTCAATTGAAGAGCTTTGGTGATGATTTGGGCAAGAAGACTTCCATCGATTCCAAGCTCATCACTTTGCTTGCAATTGATGTGTAATTGGGCTTGAATGCATGTATTCGGCCTTATTCTATCTTAGATTAGCTTATCTTTATGTTTAGATGACATTAGGATTGGGCCTTGTTTGACTAAGTCCAATCCTTGTTTAATTATGCCTTGTTATTTATTTTTCCTAGTTGGACTTGGACTAGTTTTCCTTGTCTTCATTTTTGGGCTTGTAAGGCTTGATAGCCGCCCATATGTCTTTAGGATTAGGTTAATTTCGTTCCCTATGCCTATATAAGGGATCCATACCCCTCTTGTAAACACAAGTTTTTCAATCAAAAAGAGTTTTTTTGAGAATTTAGCTTCATTGTTCTAGTTTGAACATACTTAGGATTTCTTCAATCTTGTAGAGTCCTAGCAAACAATTACATAGTGATTATCTAGTTGTGTTTCTTGTGATCTTAGGTTGCCAATTGTAGGTCTAATTGATCATCTAGGGCCGATGAAAGAAGATTGGATCTTTGGGAAGACTATCAAATTCATCAAGTCTAGAAGATGGAGTTTTAAGTTGATCTTTGGAAGAATTCAAGGGTAGATTTGAATCTATCACAACTAGATTCGTATCACTTCTCATTTGTGGCATTATAGGGTTGGACATGTTAATTACAGAAAATTAAAAATTATGCATAATTTGGATTTAATTCCAGAATTTTGTGAAAGAATTGAGAAGTGCAATACATGTATGCTTACTAAAATCACAAGGAAATCCTTTCCTAAGGTACAAAGAAATTCTAAATTGCTTGAATTGATGCATAGTGATTTATGTGACATGCAGTCAACACCTACTATGTCTGGAAAGAAATATTTTGTCACATTTATTGATGATGCAACAAAATTTTGTTATGTTTATTTGTTGCACTCTAAAGATGAAAGCACTTGATAAATTCAAAATTTATAAGAATAAGTTTGAATTACATTGTGAATCTCTTATCTAGTGTTTAAGAATGGATAGGGGTGGAGAATATTTTGATAAAAGTTATTTTAATTCCACCAGAATAGTTCATCAAGTTACGGCCCCTTATACACCACAACAAAATAGTGTGGCTGAAAGAAAAAATCGGGTCTTAATGGAGATGGTTAATTCCATGTTATCATATTCTGGACTATCAAAAGATTTTTGGGGTGTGAAGTTTTATTAACAGCTTGCCACATTTTGAATAGAATTCCAAACAAAGAATTCGAAATAACTCCATATGAGTAACGGAAAAGGAGAAAACCAAATCTAAATTATTTTTAGGTTTAGGGTTGTATGGCAGTGGTTAGAATTCCTGAACCCAAAAAGAGAAAATTGGGTGGAAGGGGAATTGAGTGCATTTTCTTAGGATATGCACAAAACAGTAAGGCTTATAGGTTCATGGTAATTGAACGAAATGATGTAATTTCGGTAAACACCGTTATTGAATCTAGAAATGCTATTTTCAACGAAAATAGATTTAAATCTATCTCTAGAGAACTACCACCAATACAAGAGTCACATTCTCCTAGTGAAAATACAAATAGCAATGATGTTCTATTGCAACAAGATGTAAATAATAACCAATGTCTAGAAATAAGGAAAAGCAAGAGAGCTAGAATAGCAAAAGATTTTGGCCCAGATTTTTATATGTTCTTAGTGGAAGGGACCGGTGAAAATATTTGTAATCAAATTCCATATTTATTTAATGTGGAAAATGATCCTTTAACATTTGAAGATGCTATGAGGTCTCAAGATTCCACTTTTTGGAAGGAAGCAATTAATGATGAAATGGACTCAATTATGGGTAATAATACTTGGGTATTTGTTGATCTTCCACCAGGTTCCAAACCAATTGGATGCAAATGGATTTTCAAATAGAAAATGAAGGTGGATGGTACCATGGATAAATTTAAAGAAAGGTTAGTAGACAAAGGCTTTACACAAAAGCAAGGTATTGATTACTTTGACACTTATGCTCTAGTAGTAAGAATCACTACAATTAGACTTCTAATTTCACTTGCTTCCATACATAATTTGGTAATACACCAAATGGATGTAAAAATGGGCATTTTTAAATGGTGAATTAGAAGAAGAAGTATATATGAAACAACCCGAAGGGTTTGTAGTTCGCGGCCAAGAGCATAAGGTTTGTAAACTTTGAAGTCTTTATATGGACTTAAACAAGCTCCAAAACAATGGCATCAAAAATTTGATGATGTGGTGTTGGCTAATGGTTACAAAATTAATGAATCCGATAAATGTTTATATAGCAAATTTGAAAATGGAAAAGGAGACATAATTTGTCTATATGTAGATGATATGTTGATTTTCAGAACTGACTTGGAACAAGTTGAAAAGACAACGAATTTTTTGTCAAATAATTTTTCCATGAAAAATATGGGTGAAGCGGATGTTATTTTGGGAATCAAAATTATTCGCAATTTATGCGCCCAAGCCTTATCATGGAGGGAATGATGCGCCAAGGACTTATCATGGACTTGAAGATGACAATGGAGAGCAAGAAAAGGATGTGCATGGGCTGCAAGGAAGCGTGGAGAAGCATGAAGATCAAGGAGATATCACACAACATGTTTCAAGCACCAAAGAGATGCCAAAGATGCCATTAGGTCCAATGACAAGAGCAAGAGCTAAAAGATTCAAGGATTCATTATTGGGCCTTGTTCGAACTCATCTTGAAGACTTGAAGGCCATTGAAGTTCATTTGAAGAGCTTTGACGATTTGGGCAAGAATATTCCCATCGATTCCAAGTTCATCACTTTGCTTGCAATCAACGGATGAATGAGCTTGAATGTGTTATTTAGGCCATTGTGGGCTTTATTTTATCTTAAATTAGCTTATTTTTAAGTTTGGATATTATTTTGGTTGGGCCTTGTTTGACTAAGTCCAATCCTTGTTTAATTATGTCTTTATTTCCTTTTCCTAGTTGGGTTTGGACTAGTTTTTCCCTAGCCCTTATGTTTGGACGAAAATAGGGTTTTATTTTTGGATATTGGTCAAACCCCTTTGCCTATATAAAGGCATCAACCCCTCTTGTAAACACAAGTTAAGTTTATCAATCAAAGAGAGTTTGTTTTGAAAATTTAGCTTCATTGTTCTAGTTTGAGCGTGCTTAGGGTTCTTCAAACTTGTAGAGTCCTAGCAAACAATTAGATATTGATTATCTAGTTGTGTTTATTGTGATCTTAGGTTGTCAATTGCAGGTCTAATTGATCATCTAGTCTAACGAACGAAGATCCAATCTTGGGAAGAGTACCAGGTCGACAAATCTAGAAGTTGAAGTTGTCAAGTTGATCTTTGGAGGCTTTTCAAGGATAAATTTGAATCTAAAACAACTAGATTCGCATCAATTGGTATTCAGAGCATAGGTTAACATCTTCAATCGGTAAATCTATCCTTCTATTCATCATTCATCATCGTTTTCATCCACCAAAACTCTTATCGCTAATCTCATCCTCTTTTTCCAAAAATTGCAGAAACTCGTGAATTTTTTTCCCGTTTCATTACAACTCCAATTGCTTTGAAATTTCAGATTTGGAGTCCTCATACATCAGGGTTTAATCGAAAAATATCAAAAAAAAAAAATCGCCCAGAAACATGTGATTTTTGGTCGGAAAGGGCTCAAATTTTAGCTTTAGTGTTTATTCATAGTGATCTTTCTGGGAAGAATATTGAAAAATTCAAAAAAAAAATCAATTTGCTTCATCGATTTTTCCATGGGGTGTTTTTAGGGTTCTTAGTTGTGCTTTTGAGCTAATTTGTGCAATTAACCCTACTTGGAGTTCTTTGGTGAAATTGATTGTTTGTTTGGGTATCTTGGATTGCTTTTGCTGTGATTAAAGGTTTAATTTGAAGAATTTCAGGTTGAAACCCTATTGGATTCAAGTAGTACAAAATAGGATTTAAGTGGTACTAGGGTTCTTAATTGTTGAAATTGGATATTGTGTTTTGTGTTGTTTTGTGATTTTTGCAGCAAGTTTGGACTACTCACATCGACACAAAGAGCTACAAAGTGGTTTGGTTTGGTTTAAGATCACTTACCTTTTGATTCACTGTAGTTTTGCTACTAATTGTTTGTTCCTCAAGTAGGTCACGAGAAGAAAGAAGTACTCTTACAACTTGCTCTTATTAGGCCTATTGAAGCTAAGAAAAAGTCAAATTGTTTGAGATCATCAAGAGAGATAGTGGGTTGGCTACCTTAGGATTGTGTGCAAACACGAGAGCATAACAAGGTATACACACACACACTTGTGAGGAATTTTTGCTACTAATCTTTTTCTTTTTGTAGGTACAATGGGAGATAAACAAGAAGGGCAAAATCAAGCCAATGATTTGGCTACTATGATGCAAACCATGATGCAAGGAATGGGCATCTTAGCTAATGAAATTAGTTTGACCAAGGAGAGTTTTACATCATCTAGTAGCTCATGGAAAACTCCTTGCAAGAAAGAAGAAAGGATGTCATACAAGGAAGAGGAGAGTGAGAAAAAGGAGTATGCTAGTCCTAAAACCGAAAGTAAGGATTCTAGTACATCATCTAAGACTCACACTAGTAAAGAAGAAGGTAATTTCACCCTAGATTCTAGTGGGGATGATGATGATGAAAAGGATAATATAAGGGCTGCGATTGATGATGAAGATGAGTTAGTTCCACTTAGTTTGGTAGCTAGTAGAACTTTGAGTGCCTATGTGAAAGGGAATGTTCAAAATGTGAGGGAGAATCTATTTCACACTAGATGCTATGCGAATGGTAAACCAAGTAGTGTGATTATAGATGGAGAGAGTTGTATAAACATAGTTAGTGATTATTTGGTGAAAGAGTTACAACTACCTACTTCTAAACATCCTAAACCCTATAGCTTAGGTTGGTTCAATGATAGAGAGGAAATTAAGGTTAACAAACAAGTTTTAGTTTCTCTTTCTTTGGGCAGGTACAAAGAGGACGTTTTGTGTGATGTTTTGCCAATACAAGCTTGTCATGTATTGCTTGGGAGGCCTTGGCAATATGACAACAAGGTGAAACATGATGGTGAGACAAACAAGTACTCTTTTAAGTGTGGTAAGATTCTTATTACTTTAGTTCCTTTATCATCTCAAGAAGCTTTAAAAGATCAATTGAAATTGAGGGATGATTTTGCTGAATTCGATGCTAAATTTAGGGCTAAAGAAAAGGGTAACACCGATTCTAAAATTGTTGATTGTTTTGATGATAAAACAGCCTTATTTTCAAAGAGTAATTCTGAACCTGATTTGAGTGTTGTTTGCAATGACACTTATGTTTTGAGTGTTGTTTGTGATGAAAACATATTTATTTTGGGGGAAAAGAAAGATAGTTCAAAGAAAGTTGTTAAAGAGTGTATGTTAGTTACTAAGAGTGAGATTAAGAGTGTTTTGCATGAGAATCCTGTTTTGATCTTACCTTTGTTTCGAAATACACTAATGGGTACTAACAACTTGGCTGGAGATATTCCAAGCAATCTTGTGTCTTTTTTGAGTGATTTTATAGGAATTGGAGTTGTTTTGATACAAAAAGGGAAGCTTGTAGCTTACTTTTGTGGGAAAATTCATAGTGGAATTCCACCCATTAGAGAAGTTGAACTCCATCCATAAGGTGTGCGATACGAGGTCATTGAGAGCTTTCTATATGTGGTGCGATATAAGCAAGATTTGAGGACAAATCTTCTTCAAGGGGGAGGGAATGATGCGCCCAAGGCTTATCATGGAGGGAATAATGCGGCAAGGACTTATCATGGACTTGAAGATGACAATGGAGAACAAGCAAAGGATGTGCATGGGCTGCAAGGAAGCATGGAGAAGCATGAAGATCAAGGAGATATCACACAACATGTTTCAAGCACCAAGGAGATGCCAAAGATGCCATTTGATCCATTGAAGATGCCATTAGGTCCAATGACAAGAGCAAGAGCTAAAAGATTCAAGGATGCATTATTGGGCCTTGTTCGAACTCATCTTGAAGACTTGAAGACCATTGAAGTTCATTTGAAGAGCTTTGATGATGATTTGGGCAAGAATATTCTCATCGTTTCCAAGTTCATCACTTTGCTTGCAATCGATGGATGAATGAGCTTGAATGTGTTATTTAGGCCATTGTGGGCTTTATTTTATCTTAGATTAGCTTATTTTTAAGTTTGGATATTATTTGGGTTGGGCCTTGTTTGACTAAGTCCAATCCTTGTTTAATTATGTCTTTATTTCCTTTTCCTAGTTGGGTTTGGACTAGTTTTTCCCTAGCCCTTATGTTTGGATGAAAATAGCGTTTTATTTTTGGATATTGGTCAAACCTGATACGGGGTTGGCTCAAAAGGCCTTAAAATGAGTTGCTCTCGACAATACCTGAATGTAAAGTGTGCTTAAAGTGCTTAAAATGAGCACTTCCAATCCTAAGCGTAAGTGTTTGGGTAGTATTTAGGTTAACTAACGATCAATTCACAAAGGAATTGATTAAGATGTAAGCACACGGATTCAAACACTTAAGGATACAGATTTCACCACCAAGAGCTAGAATCGGTCGAAACTCACCACCTAATGAATACAACTTGATACAGATTCACCACAAGTATAATTCACAAGATGAACAAGCTTATATTAATCCCAAATCAACAAGAGATACAGATTCCCCACTCCAATTGATATAGGAAAGTTTGCAAGAACCTAGACAAGGTTACAAAGCAAAACAAGTGTTTCAAAACTCAAAATTACAATCTGGTTTGCTAAGGTGCTTACCCGTAGCTTATATACTAGGATTAGCACACTAAACACACTTACTTAAGCTAAGTAAACAAGCTCAACTTAAACAAATTACAACTTAACTAAAACACATCCGAATTAGCTCAAAATGAGCTCAAATGTAGTATGAAACCAATTCGGGTTGTAGGCAGCCGAATTGATCAATTCCATGCACAAATGATGAAGCCTCATCAAGTTGAACAACTTGCCATCATCTTCCAACCAAAATGGAGAACTTCACACAAAGGGTTTTCCTAGCCTCCTTTGTTCACTGTAAGGTGTCACATAGTGAATGGATGATCATCAACACTTGTGAAACAAAGAGAGGTGCTTGGTTCCACATGGCCATCATGTTGGAGAGGTGCTAGCTTCTCTCCACCGTGGCACCCAAGGTCCCATCCAACGTGCCATGTCATCAAAGCAAGCTGCTCACATGGCAAGGTGCTTGCTTCTCTAAATGCATTATCTTCATCCGAATCCTCATGTTGGAGAGCTGGGACACTCCCATGTCATTCTCCCACGGTTGAAAAAGCAATGAAGTATCTCCTGGAACATATGGAACAAGATCAGAAATGTTAAAGGTAGGAGACACACCATATTCCTCGGGCACATCAAGCTTGAATGCATTGTCACCAATCTTCTCTACAATCTTGAATGGACCATCAGCTTTCGGTTTCAACTTTGCAAATTTGCCTTGATTGAACCTCCCCTTCCTTAGATGAATCCACACTAAGTCACACACATCAAGCTTAACAAACTTGCGGTGCTTGTTAGGTTGTTGCATATACTTGATGTTTTGTTGTGCTATCTTCTCTCGGATATCACTATGGAGCTTCTTAATCTCTTTGGCTCTAGCATCCGCATCACTACTATACTGCCCACTAGAACAAGAAGGAGTTAAATCCAAAGGAGTAAGGGGATTCATGCCATACACTACCTCAATTCGAGTCCTCCAAATAGAAGTGTGGAATGACCGATTGTAGGCAAACTCAATTTGTGGTAGAATCCAATCCCATTGCTTCATATTCTTCCCCACATAACTCCTCAACAAGCTTCCCAAGCTCCTATTAGCAACTTCAGTTTGGCCATCGGTTTGTGGATGATAGGCCGAACTGAATTTCAAAGTACTCTCTAGCTTCCTCCAAATAGTCCTCCAAAAATGGCTAAGGAACTTTGCATCCCTATTCGAGACAATGCTTCTAGGAACACCATGTAATCTCATTACCTCCTTGAAGTACAATTCGGCAATGTGACTAGCATCATTAGTCTTGTTGCAAGGAACACAATGAACCATCTTTGAAAATCTATCAACCACCACCATGATAGAGTCTTTGTTCCTTTGTGTCCTAGGCAACCCGAGCACAAAATCTATGCTAACAACCTCCCATGGTGCATTAGGAATCGACAATGGAGTGTACAGCCCACTATTTTGACTCCTTGTCTTGGCCAAATGACAAACTCGACATGATAACACATTCCTAGCAACATCCCTCTCAAGCCTCGGCCAATAGTAATTTTGTTGCACCATGAACAAAGTCTATGTTCTTCCAAAGTGCCCACTCAAAGTACCCCCGTGAGCCTCCTCAACAATAGCTAATCCCAAAGAACAATGAGGAATACACAATCTGTTAGCATAAAACAAATAACCATCAACAGTAGAATAAAGCTTACTAGGGCATGATGACAAGATCTCCAAGCATCTCCAAAGTCCTCATCATGCTCATATAACTCCCTAATAGCTCCAAATCCCACAACTTGCACTTGTAGAGTAGTAAGAAGTGTTAACTTCCTACTAAGTGCATCGACCACCACATTTTGAACCCCGACATTGTGCTTGATAGAAAAACTAAATGATTGCAAGAACTCAACCCATTTAATATGTCTCCGATTAAGCTTGTGTTGTTGATTGATGAATTTCAAGGCCTCATGATCCGAAAATAACACAAATGGTTGTGGCAGGAAGTATTGGGACCAATGATCAAGAGCTTCCACCAAAGCATAAAACTCCTTATCATAAGTAGAGTATTTTCTTTTGCACTCATTCAACTTTTCACTAAAGAATGCAATGGGGTGTCTTCCTTGACTCAAAACAGCCCCTATGCCTACATCTGAGGCATCACACTCTACTTCAAATGGTGTATTAAGATCAGGTAATTTCAAAGTTGGAGCTTCGGTCACTCTCTTCTTCAACTCATCAAAACTAGCTTGAGCTTCCTTAGTCCAACAAAATCTTTTACTTTTGAGGCATTCGGTGATAGGAGCAACAATAGTACTAAACCCTTTAATGAACCTCCTATAAAATGATGCCAAACCATGGAAACTCTGAATCTCTTGAATTGACTTAGGAGTAGGCCAACTCAGAATTGCTTCAACTTTACCACTATCCATTTTGACACCATCACCCGAAACAGTATACCCCAAAAATGCAACTTCATTAGTGAAGAAATGACACTTCTTCACATCAGCATAAAGCTTCTCATTTCTCAACAAATCAAATACTTTCCTCAAATGCACAATATGAGAATCTTCATCAGGACTATAAACCAAAATGTCATCAAAATAAACAACTACACAGTCACCTACACATGGCTTGAGAACATGGTTCATAAACCTCATGAATGTGCTTGGTGCATTGGACAACGCGAATGGCATCACAAGCCATCTCTAGTCTTGAAAGTTGTTTTCCACTCATCTCCAGGCTTCATCCGAATCTGGTGACAACTGTTGGTCCCAAATGTGGTGCTAGAGGGGGAGGGGGTGAATAGCCCACTTCGAAAATTCTTTCAACTTAAGAACTTTTCTGCAACACAGAATATTAGTGCGACCAGATAGACGAAAGAAACCAGTGGGAATAAAATGAACAGAGCAGACACAATATGCAAGCAATAAATAGATGTGACAGAGATGAAGAATATAACTGAGAGCAGAGTTAATGAAGGTGGCAGAGGAGAACTGAAGAATGAATGGCAAGTAATAAAGACTAATAAAGGCAGGATAACTAAAAAGGATTAGGAGATGCTTAGCTTGACACACGATTTATATAGATTCGGTCCACTCGACCTACGTCCTCTACCTTGGTCTTTCCCAAGCAAGGATTTTCACCAAATCCACTAATCTGATGTAGTTACGGGCCTACAACAAGCCTTTACACAAACCAAGCTTTCCCCAAGCTTGAAACCACACCGAGCTAAAACCCTAGCTCGAACAAGTGCTCTCCGCACTTAATCATAGTGAAATAAACAAAGTTTGAAGTGTGTAAACTGATCCTAAATGATCGAAATACACAAAGTAAGCGCTAAGCAAGATTTATAACAAAAGAATTAAAAACAGCCTTGCAAAAGACCAAGCAAATACAAAGAATAAGAGTGTTGTACGGCTTGGAGGAGATTCTTGAGAGTTAATGCTTTCTATGGAGTTCTTGAATGCTCAAATTCTCTTCTCAACGGACATTTCAAGTCTTAAATACATGTATGTCGAAACTAGCCGTTGGAGCGTCTTTTTGAAATTTTATCCCGTTATTTTGTCGGTTTCCGGCGCTGTCAAAAACTGTCAGGTAGAGATGTCGACCTTCTTTAGTCCCACTAAATTGTGCCTCAGAATTGGTGGCACTAATATTGCTCTATTTGGCTTTTTTCAGTCAGTTCTTCATATGCATCCTTTTGTTCTGACTTCAGTCCTACTAAAATGCTTCTTGAACTTTGTCTTGGACTAAGTCTTCTTCAATTTCATCTTAACTTGTACTCATTGACGAGGGCTTCATTCGTATTGTGTTTCTTCTGTGATATTGAGTTTTGTGTAGATTGGTTTGCGCATAACCATACATTAATTGTGTCACTCAATTCGTCACTGCACACTAGATAGCTTGGTTAGTCTCACTAATATAGAATGTTTTGTTATCATCAAAAACCATATGGAGTCAACAGTCTCCCCCTTTTTTGATGATGACAAAACACTCCTTGAATTGAAGTGCTTAACTAGATTAAAGATAAGTAAGATTAGAGAAATTTACCAAGCTCCCCCTGAGTGAGTGTATAAGTGACATTAGTGAAACTAATTTCACTTAACATTTTGGTCCGAACAAGAATGCTATCTCACAAGAAATGTTTGAGCAGTAGAATATAATTACAGAGACAGTGACAACATGCAATCATTATAGTCTATCTCAATCCAAAGATATATAATGGATTTGATACCAAATATAAAGCATAAGGAGATAGACAGTTTCTCAAGATACAAAAAAAATGCAATTAGTGGCAATAAAATGTGCAATAGGATCAGTTCCACCAAGTGCTTGAAGGGGGGTTAGGAAAGTATATAAAAGGATAAGTAACTAATGCTAGTTGCCAATTTTGGTGCTCCCCCTTTGAGTAGTCAATTCTTCAACCCTTGCGACTCCAACCTACATGTCATAAAGTTGCCTTTATGCCATGCAAGATTTTTCATGTAGCAGATTTATTCTCACTGAAACGTAGGCATGACTTATTGTGACTAACTCATCATAAGTGGCCCTGTAACATGTTTGTCAATTCAATTCAATTCAAGCCCTATATTCTCTCCCCCTTTTTGTCAGAAGCAACAAAAGGGTTTGAAAATCCTGCAAAACAGAGTTAGCAACCACAAGTACGGTGCAAACATCCTCTAGAAAATGATTCATAAAGAAGCAAGATAAACAAAGCACCTAGCGGAGAAATATATACAAATTGAATCCAAAGGCACTCAGTGCCAAAATAAGAAAGAGGGAGGAGAATGGAAAAACAGAAATCACAAAATAACACCAAGGGACACACAGGTGCCACAAATATTCCAAATGCATGAGATGAGATGAAACTGTATGATAGTAAATGAGAAAAGGAAAGGCTAGGTCTTTTTCATCTTCTTGGATGGACTGACATTGGATGAAGCATTCTTTGTGCGAGGCCGCTTTGGAACTTTGATCAAGGGATCTTCAGAGGCTGAATTGGATTTTTCTTCAGAAAAATTTTATGTAGATTCATCATCCAGGTTTTCTGTGCGAGGCTTTTCAGGAGAATCTCCTTCTTGATCATCGTCATTGGCATACTTGGCTTCCATTTCTTCATCAACT
Organism: Corchorus olitorius; assembly: GCA_001974825.2. Classification (NCBI taxonomy): domain Eukaryota; kingdom Viridiplantae; phylum Streptophyta; class Magnoliopsida; order Malvales; family Malvaceae; genus Corchorus; species Corchorus olitorius. Next base: position 66,225 of record AWUE01021930.1, read on the forward strand.
GATTCCTCATCATTGTCACACTCTTCTTCTTCTTCCTTCTCTGACTCAATTTTCTCATCAGAGCTGCTTAACTCCACAAGAATCATTGTTGTTTTCGCTTTCTTGGGTTGGGAAGAGGAACTTTTACCAACAACTGTTTCCAACAGCAGCGTCATAATCTCAGCAGCTTCCTTACGCCATGCTTTACTTTCTTTGATGAGTTTGTTCTGTGAACGAGTTATCTCTCTCATGTCATCCTTGATACCATAGAGCATCTTCATAATTTCCAAGTTGTTGTTATCTTGTTGTTGAGGAGATGGCAAAGTGAGAGTACAACAACTTTCCCTGAGATCCTTATGCTCATGATACTTGGTTCTGAGTCGTACTCCAAGAGTGGTGATGATGTGACCAAACCAACAAATGAGACTCGGTTTGTAGGCTTCCATATCAGCAACCCTTTTCATTTCATTAATAATAATTTGAGAAAGATTCACCCTGATTCCACTCCAGACACAAGATAGTAGCCATACTTCTTTGTCTGAGATGTAGTCTTCCTCACTTTGATCAAACCATATATTGTTTCGAATGAACAGAAGGTTCATTTTGACATCATCTTTTACAAGTCTTCTTTCACTTCTCAGTTTGGGAAAGATTTCATCATGGCTATTCAGTTTCTTCCAGGCTTCATTAACATCGAAATCTTCTGGTGGTTCCGAATCTCCCTTGAGCCATTCAATGTTTAGGGCTTGCCCTAATGTCATGGCAGTGATTATGACTTCCTTTTCACAGAAATGAACATATAAATCTTTTCCTTTGCTATCAGTGAGAATTCCGGTGCAGAATTCCTTGACTGCACTTTCACTTACTTGCTTCTCATTAATATGAACAATCCCCATCCAATTCATGTTTATAAACTTATCATGCAGACTAGCATAGACTGGATTTTGAGATAAGTTTTCCCAATCGAAAGTTTTAGCAGGCTTTAATGTAAATTTATCAACCTCATCATACCTCAGCCTGTGAGCAATATTTCTGAAGTGATTGACTGGAATCTCCACACTGGGGCTTTCAACATGAGACTTCTCCATCCTGCTTTTCGCAAAATTATCAACAGCCTTCTTTAGTTCTGAGGCGATCTCTTCCTCTTTTTCTTTCCCTTGTTTATTCAATTTCTCATTCTTCTTTATTGTTTTATTTTTCTGATACACCTCTTTGAATGCCTTTTTTCCTTTGTCCATGATATCCAAGAGGTTTGAGAAGAACAGGAGTTGAGAGAGGAAAAGAATGACGAAATCTAGGGTTTGCTCAGGGAATGGAAGGAGAAGAGTCGGTTTAAGAATTTTTGAGGATAGAAAAGGAAAGAGAGTTAGAAAGAGAGAGGGTTAAGGAGTGTATTAGTGGAAGAGTAATTCTTGGGAAGTGGGGAGTTTGAAACTTAAACGCCAATCGGCAGAAAATTAGGAGGGAAAAGTCCCGCCTAATTTTTTGCTGACGTGTCAGGATAAGACCTAACAGATTTGCGATTTAGTCCCAGTAATTTTGATGGCGATTTTGGTGTGAGCAAACCATAGACAGAATGAATAATGCATGATCACACATGACATGCATCTATCATTCCTAATTCAATTCTAATGCGACTGAAATGCTCATCACACAATGGTTTAGTGAATATGTCAGCTAATTGATGCAAAGTATCAACAAAGTTAATCTCGATATCACCTTTTTGGACATGATCCCGAATGAAGTGATATCTTATCTCGATGTGCTTGGTGCGTGAGTGCTAAACTAGATTTTTGGTGATGTTGATTGCACTAGTGTTGTCACATAGCAGTGGCACCTTCTTTAAGTCAATTCCAAAGTCACTCAATTGTTGCTTAATCCATAGGATTTGAGCACAGCAACTTCCAGCAGTAATGTACTCAGCCTCGACAGTTGAGAGTGCCACTGAGTTTTGTTTTCTACATGACCACGAGACAAGCGCACTTCCAAGGAATTGGCAAGTCCCACTGGTGCTTTTTCGATCAGTTTTGCTGCCTGCAAAGTCTGCATCAGAGTATCCTACAAGTTGCAAACCAGTTCCCTTTGGATACCACAAGCCTAGACTTGTTGTTCCTAAGAGATACTTGAAAATTCTCTTGACAGCAGAAAGATGAGATTCTTTGGGGCAAGATTGAAATCTTGCACACAAAAATACACTAAAAAGAATATCAGGCCTGCTAGAAGTTAAGTATAGAAGTGATCCAATCATACCTCTGTAGAGTTTTTGGTTCACTTCTTTACCTTTTTCATCTGAGTCCAGTTTGGTTCCACTAGCCATAGGTGTTTTCATTGTTTTGCATTCCTGCATGTTGAATTTCTTCAACATTTCCTTAGTGTATTTTGCTTGACTTATGAAGATTCTATCTTTGCATTGTTTGATTTGCAATCCAAGGAAAAATGTCAGCTCACCCATCATGCTCATCTCAAATTCACCCTGCATTTCCTTAGCAAAATACTCACAGAGACTTTCATTAGTAGCACCAAAGATTATGTCATCAACATATATCTGAACTATAAGCAGATTTGTGCCTTTCCTTTTCTGGAACAGTTTAGTGTCAACAATTCCTCTTGTAAAACCTTTTTGCAAAAGAAACTTTGACAGTCTTTCATACCAAGCTCTAGGAGCTTGTTTGAAACCATACAAAGCCTTGTGCAATATGAAAACATCATTTGGTCTTTTGAAATCTTCAAAACCAGGAGGTTGTTCCAAATACACTTCCTCTTGAATATAGTTATTCAGGAAAGCACTTTTCACATCCATTTGAAATAATTTAAAGTCTAAATGACAAGCAAAAGCAAGTAAAAGGTGAATAGCCTCTAACCTGGCAACAGGAGCAAAAGTTTCATCATAGTCAATGTCTTCTTCCTGGTTATAGACTTTGGCCACCAGTCGGGCCTTGTTTCTCATAACTTTTCCAGTTTCATCTAATTTATTTCTGAAAACCCATTTTGTGCCTATTGTTGGATGATCTTTAGGTCTCGGCACCAAGGTCCAGACTTTACTCCGTTCAAACTGGTTCAGCTCCTCCTGCATTGCTGCCATCCAACTTTCTTCTTTCTCAGTTTCTTCAAGTATCTTTTATTCTACTTCTGAGATAAATGCAGCAAATTCACAAGTTTCTTTTAGTCTACTTCTTGTTCTTAGTCCTTGATCAGTCGTTAGCAAATCACAAAATAATCCCAACAATTACTAAGTAAAAATAGCTAGGGCAAGTAGGGGTCGAATCCACAGAGAGATAGGTTATTATTCTTTTTCTTTAAGCAAACAAACAAAATAAAGAGGATTTTGAAAGTAGAATTAAATCAAATCAAACTAACAATTAAAATTATCTAAGAAAGCAATCAAGAAAATTAAAGAAAACAATTAATCAGAAAGCAGTGAATAAATTGAGAAAATAATTAAGAAAACCCTCCAACATAGAATTAATATCCCTCTTGACAAAAATAACATGGATCATTGATATCTAAAAATTATCAAAACATTGAATAGCTTGTTTGGAATTAAATCCGAAATTACCAAATTAGATAAAAGGTCTCTTTTCCAGCTTAATTTATCCCTTTTATTCATAACAACCAGTTTCCTTATTAGGGCTTAGAGATTTGTTAAGAACATCTCTTGGAAGGAAGTATTAGTTCTCCTCCAATTGCTACAAACAATTAAATCTGAAGTATTAGTTCTAGACTCAATTTAGCTAATGTTCACTTAATTTATCAAGATATTGTTGACTCCAATCGATCAAAACAACATAGAATTAAAACAGAGAATTATGAAATACCCTAACAATTTTCATATAAAAGCACAAAATCTCACAATGATATAAGTCAAGAGATCAATTAAATTCTACATTGGAGAAAAGAAAAGGATTACTCACTCATGAATTGAGTGAGCATCCAAAGAATAAGAAGAAAAACTTATCTTATGGATGGGAAGAAGAGGGGGCGGTGGCTCCAAGGCTTTTTTCCTCCAAATCTTCAACAATTCTTCAAAATACAATTTCTAGATCTACATACATCAAAAACCTAGACATAAGGTGGCTATTTATAGTGGAAATAACCCTCAAAAATTCAATTCTAACTAGGAAAAGAGTCTAGGACGTTTTTGGTCTAACCTAGACTCTAAGTTGGATTAAAAGTCTTCTTAGAGTAGAATCCAAGTCAAAACATGATCCTGGAATTTTCTGGATTCGTGCAGGAACTTCGACGGTGTTTTTGGGCTTGAAGATTGCAGAACTGGGTCTTGGACTTCAAAGAAAAGTTTTAGATCTTGGTGTTAGCTTTCCAACGCCTACTGATGGGCCTAAAACAAACATCTGAGCAGAAAGTTATGATTTTTCTACCGAGACTGCGTTGAATCCTAATTCTGTTAGGACTAGAAGCGGGAACATACGGGAATTGGATATTTCCTTGGATATAGGAGGCACAAATTGGGTTTTTAATTCCAATTGTTGGCTTATATGGGCTGAGTATTATCCCATATAAAATATCCAAAATTTCAAAGCTTTCGGGCTTCTTCATGGCTTGTCTTCAATCCTTCGCAATTAAAGCTTCAATCTTCAATTCTTGCTTCTTAAGATAATTCTTCAATGATCTTCAAATCTTCAAATTATCTTCAATAAGTCTTCAAACACGAACTTCGAATCTCCAAATCTATACTCAAAATTACTTTGCTCAAATATGTGTAAAAAGTCATCAAAATAGCTCCAAAAGTATTGAAAATTAACAAATTCCCAATTTCACACCTCATAAAGACTCAAAACACAAATATTATCAAAATAGCATATATTTAAGCATAAATGGGTCCAAAAACATAGTAAAATAGCCATAAAAATAGGGTTGTTTTTGGCTCGATCATATTTTCCCCCACACTTGAACTTTGCTAGTCCCTTAGCAAATCAATGTGTAAGTTAATGAAAACCAAATTCTTCTAAAATATCAATTTGAATTCATACATATATCAAAGAATCAATTCAATAATGAAATCAAAATAACAAAGAATAATAATAATACTCAATCCAAAGATCAAGAAACAACAAGCATCATCATTCTTAAGTAGCCATAATCAAAGTAGCTTTAATCAGTTACCATTCTTCACATTCTATAACTATTTCTTACTATAGGCTCATGTTTTCCTCTTTTTCTCCATTACTCAAAAGATTGCAATGTCATAAATACAAATCAAGGGTCATTGTGGGTTATAATAGATTTTCAAGGGTAATTGTTTTTAAAAAATTGAGGTTACTAACCTCGAAGTGTTCATGATTTAGGGGTTACTAACTCCCATTTTTGAGGCTACTAGCACTCTAGAAGGACTCCTTCTTTTATTTTTTTCAGAGGGACAATATTTCTGCAATTCTATGCCTCTTATCCTCTTTCCAAGGGTTACTAACTCCTTTTGTTTAAGAAAAGAGTGACAACAATGGATTTTTTTTAAATTACAGAAATACCTCTTCTCCTCTATCATGAAAACTCTTCTTTATATGAAAACAACTTTTTTTTTTGTAATTACCCTTTTATAAGTAGTCCCCCACACTTATTCTTGACATATCCATGACATACTTTCTTAATCATAATTTCAATCAAGATTCAACACAAGTTCTATAAATGGATAATCATAGAAGTAGATGAAAGAATAAGATCATACCACAAACTTCAATTATACCTAATTCTAAAAATCAAACAACATGCTATAAATCAATCAATGAATAAAG